>VUYV01000005.1:4112420-4360649 GCA_008711295.1 Anarhynchus alexandrinus
GGGGGGGGGGGGAATCCATAAATTATCTTTACATGCAGTCAGAGAGACTATTCTCCATCAACTCCACCATGTAAAAATGTAAAATACAGCTAATTAAACCATTGCAAAAAGCACAAAGAGCAAACTTGCATATAGCAGTTTTATACACTAAGACACCAGAGTAAATCTTATAAAAAGAAATGTAATTATTTGTTCTTTTCTACCACCTTAAACTCAGGGACAATAGACATTTACCATTTATGTCCCTAAAAGTAAGCAGAATGCTTTAACTGCTGAAACAGCATACTGAATTCAAAGTTCATTTCTAAGCTACACACCACAAACAATGAAGAAATAAATACGTTATATTCTGGTAAGACTGAATTACTATTTTATTTTAGGATAAAAATAAAACTTTAAAAAAAAAAAACAAAACCCCTTAGACCTAAAGAATTCTGAAAGGTTAATCCCATTCCCGTGGAAGCTGATCTTAATATATATTTGCAAACTTCTCTATCATGTTCCTTTTGACTTCTTGAGCTATGCACCAAAAAGGAAGCACAGACTTATTCACTGCACAGTCCTTTATTGACAAGACCATTCTTTCTTTTCCCAACACCTCTACTGCGCTGCTTAATTTGTCTGCCAATATTACTCCTTCAATTTGGTCTTTATATTTAAACAATAGCAAAAGAAAACTTTGTTTCCAAATTTTCAAGGGCTACAGATTTTCTTTTTGGAGTGCTTTATGGGATTTTGAGACAGCAGTTCTGTTCTTGCTTGAAGACTAGGAGTTATTAAACTAATAATTTTTAAATCTACATTAAGGATATCTCAATGGGATAAGCTTTAAAAATATGTACCATTGCTTTATCTCTTTGTTAGGCAATGTCTACACCTGTCTGTATATGGGATAAAAACTAGCAGAGAGCTAAATAGCCAAGCTAAAGTTAAAAATTTAAAAAAAAAAATATCAAATTAAGTACCTTGGTATTATTATAGATAGTGGGAAACCTTATCTAACCCTTTGTGACAAAAGCTCCTGAAAGGTAAACAGACCAGGATGCTGAGTTCATCAGTATTACATCAATTAAGCACATTTATGGCAGAACACAAGAAGATCAGGTTGTCATCAGTAAATAGGCTATTTACTGCCTGTCTCCCTTTTGTTTCTAAAGAAAAGTGACAATAAAAAAGCGAGATGAAGTCATTGTCTTCAGAAGAAAAATGGTGAAAGAGTGTCATGAGCCTTAGGAGACAAAGGAGAAAAGGAGCACTATGAGATACCACCATAAGGGGTTTTGCTGTTGTTTTTCTGGTGTTGGTTTGGGGTTTGTTGGTTTTGGGTTTTTTTTTTTTTCTGTTTAAGTCAGTAGGAGTTTTTGCTTTCTGGCAATGGCAAAGTAAAATCTGTTTGTTAGCTAGCTGTATATTCTCTCACCAGGAGAGAATAGACCTGATTCTTTGCTGGGGCTGTGCTTAGAAGAGAAGAATAATAATTTGTGGGAGAAAGAACAAACCACATGCAGGCACCTGTCATGACTGTCCAGAAAAATCTCTCACTTCTTGTATGGGATTCTTTATACACTAAATCAGTGGAGGTTTTCTTTGCGCACAAATCCAGCACCGCTCCTTCCCACAAAGTATCCCCTGTGGTGGGAGGTCGGAGATCAGAACCCCACTACAGTACCTACACTGCATTCCCAACTAGAATTAAAAGCAACAGAATGCTGTAAAGGTTCCAAATATCTGCTCTGGTACTCCTGAGAAGCCAAACTGTGTAAGAGCTTGTTTTGCTCGGAAAGTCACAGCACATGCACCTTTCCATCAATTTGCAGGGACAGTATGAAGGAAGCCACTAAAAAAATTCCCCACTGTCTTATGAATTGAGGCAGCTGCTCTACACATTCTGTCCTGCTTCACAGACCCTGCCCCTTCCTCTCTGGGCGCTTGGATCAGAACACTCTGCTTGCCTCCTTGGGGGCAGAAGTCAGGGGTGCGAGTCTATCTGTGTAAGACACGTTTCATTTTACAGCAATCTACTTGGGATTTGATCTTCTACCTGCACAGTCTCTGGTAAACCTTTCTCACAGAGATGGCTCCTCAAATCCATTGATATCTAAAGCATCTTTCTACAAATAAAGAACAGAACCAACCGCATTTAAATGACAAACAAGCAAAGAAACGAAGAACAGATAGGGAAAGAGATAAGAAAGAGAGAAAGAAGCAACTATCAGAAGCTTACACATCTCCATGTACAAACAAAAAAACCCCAACCATAAAGCAACCAAAAAAACCAAAGCCACAACCAAGCAAGAGTTGAAACAAAGTCTTCAATAAACAACGTCTTTAGCAACTGACTTTTCAGAGTGCTCTCTCAATTTCCACCTCATTACCCAGGAGAGGTAGCAGAGAAGTTAGACACATATTAATGGTCTGCAGTACATTTGAACTCTCTTGCATTCAATTAGAAAGCATTCTGCCTGAAGCTATTACATTAGCTCTTTGTCACACACACCTAAAAGCCCACCCACTCTGCATGAATTCAGATGTGATACTGTAAGATAATCACCCGTTCAGTGGAAAGTCAATGTTAATCTTCTCAAGGACTTTTCAAGGATTATCTGTGATACCTACCAGTCACTTTTTAAACACATAAATAAAACAGAAAACTCACTCTTTTCAGCTTCTTCTTAACCTGGTTAGCAGTCCCAGAGAGTTTTGCTGAAGGCAATGAAAAATCCAGTCTTCTGGGGTGGGGGACGGGGCATGTGTGTCTGTCCTAGTCACATTAAGGAGTCTTCATATTCATAGCTTTTAGTGTACGTATTAAAGTTACCCTTTGTTATTTCTTCATGCAACACACAAATTACTTATCATGTTGTTCAGTCTCCTCACAGTTTGACTTTCTTATTGTATCTTGATTAGATCACCAATGGCTTCAATGGTTTTCAATAATTATACTGATAATTACTCTAGAAGTGCATCCTATATTTTTAAAGAATAGAATAGTCTTCTAAGAGAGAATGATAGGGATTTGTTAGAAAGGATTGATCTTAAAGATCTTTTTTTTAATCTTTTTTTTATTTTATTTTATTTTTTTTTTAAGAAAAATACTCTGTAGCTGGAGAGAGAAATAGTTTATGAATGGAGAGAAAGATCAGAAACAAAATAGGTTTGCCATAGCTGACAAGCTCAGGAAACTGACCTTACAGTTTAAGGAAAAAGTAACACAGGGCAGCGATAGGTGTTTCCATCCCAGCAAAAGTTACATTGCCACATTCACCCGGGAAGCAACTCTGGCTGCATGAATATAGAAAGGTGCTCCCGTTGTATGAACAGAGTGAGCAAATATAATGGCGGCTTTGATGGGTATTTAGATATCGCATAGATTCACATGGCACATGAACCAAAGCAGGCAGTTCGCACAAGCTACATCTAAACAGGCTTTGGAAAACAAAGAGGAGGAAGAATAGCAAGAAGAAAAGAACATGGTAGGAAATACGATGTCCCAAGTTCCGCTGCTGCTTTTCTGTTTGGACAAGGCGCTCTCTTTCAGGAGCGAAAGTCACAGCCATACTAATCCATGCATATGAACAGTTGAGATCTTTGGCTGGAAGGATTCTTTTAAATACCAAGAACTTTGAGGGATATTAGCGTGCCATTGATATGATTCTATGAATTCACTCCAGGTTGTGGATGTCTCACTTGGAAGCCTAATTCGGTGTCCGTATTTCTATGACATGTGTGCTACAAAGAAAGTAACTTTGAAATTGTCTGTAGTCTCACCAGGAAGTGGGACCTTACAAAGTAAAAAATTGTTACAAAGTAGAAAATGCCTTTCTGGTGATTAATCTTTTCATGAGAAAGCTATTCACAATGAAAAGTCCTCAAGTGGACTGTAACAAGCCCTTTGCAGAGCTTCTAGAGCTGCTGATTAGCATTCAGTCCAAGTTATCCCAACTGTAAAATCTGGCACTTAACCTTTGAAGTTGAAAATACTGATCTGAGCCCCTGTGGATAGAAGTGTGCAATAAATGTGGCCAATAATCTTTTTAATGTGACAGTTAAAAGGAAAACACAGAACAGAGGTGATGTAGAAAGTCAGGCTTCCAGGTCTTCACAATTGAAGGTACACAGGGCTTGTAGCATGCCCTGCTTTGCTGGGAAGGACATGGTTAAACCCCTGTTTCTGTGAAAGACTTCAGTTTTTCTGAAAATTAAAACCAGAAAACATTACAAGACTTTAATGCTTGCAAGTCTTCACCAGCCAAACATCTATTATAATTAAAATGGGCTCTCATTCCTGCCTTGTACAAAAAAAAAAAAAAAAAAAAACCAANACCACCCCAGGCTGATTCAGACTTTCTGCATTCTTCAAACCAGTGTGACAAAGAATGGTCTAGGACTAACATCTGTTTTTTTCTTCTGGTAAGAAGTGCTCCTATGCTCCTCTGCATTCAAAAAAGACCAAAGTGAGTTTCTGCACATTCCACACCCAGCATGAAAGAGCACCCAGATGATTTTGGATGGAAACTGAGCAGAGATGAGAAAGCTGAAACAAAATTCCAAACCACAGCGACATCTCAAAGTTAGGCTGATGAGCAAGGCATATCGCTGTCTTTCTCCTACTCTTACAGTTTCTTACAGAGACTGAAAGGCAGAACCTTTCTCGTCCCTCAGGTCAACAGAGAGACAGAAGCAGCTTAAAACAATAAGAAAAAAAAGGTGCCAATGTTCTTTCCTGAGCATTAGTCTCCACACTGGTAGTATATCCTTGAATCACAACCACCTTTCCCCTAACATTTGATTCTTTGACTCCCCCCACTTCTTTCTCTTTGAAAGCATTTTTAGAGTGACTGTTTTCCTGGTTTTCCGCTTTCTCATGGCTGCTATGTTTCAGATTTGGTATGAAAGGAATGTCCATAATGCATATTGTTTTAGTTGTTGCTAGGTGATGTTTCTAGTATTCGAGGACTTTTTTTTTTTTTCAACTTCCCATAGAAGCTGAGATAGAGCACAGACAGGAACAATGGAACAGCCAATGGAACATTCCGTACCATAGACCTCATGCTCAGAATATAAATGGGGGTTGGCTGGGGGGAGGGGAGGGGTGGGAATTGGTGATCAGTCCTCAGGTCAGGCTGAGCAACCAATTCACTTGGCTGTGAGAGTGACTTGTACCTTGTATAGTCTTTTACCATTATTATTATTACTGTTATGTTCCTTTTCCATTATTGTTCTATTGAACTTTTTATCTCAACCCAAGTAGGTTTTTTTTCTTTCCCCTCCTCTTCTCCCTACCCTTCTTGAGGGGAAGGGAGAGTGAGCAAGTGGCTGCATGGTCCTAGTTGCTGGTTGGGGTTAAACCACAACAACTATTAATGCACACACTCCACACATTCAAGAATTTGGGTTCCACGACTGGACTTTTATTGTCTGGGAGCTTGTCTAACCCCCATAGTCACAGAAAGCGGACAACGTTTCTTCCTTACTGATTCTAGTCACATAACATCTATAAGTTCTTGGCTGTTTCAATAATGCCTGAAGCTCCCTGCAACATAAGCCAGTCTCCTCAACCCGCCAAGTTTAAAAACTAAAGTTTAAAAACAAATAAGCAATGAGAGTCCTGAAAAAGAGAAAACTGTTACTTTCTATCCAGGCACTTCTGCTGCTGTTTGGAATTAATTTAATCTAACATCTATGAAAGCAGAATTAAACTAGTTGTATTACTCGTCTTAGCTGATGGCTAGTCAAAACTACCATACTCAACCTCAAGCCTTTTTTTTTTTTAAATTATATACACATAATTATGTACCTATTGAGTCTTTTTTTCCCCATCATTACTTGAAGTGACTTATGCAAACAGCTGCTTCCTTCACATACTGTGGAATTAAACCCAAGGCTTGAAGAACTAACAAACTCCTCTAGCTTTAGCTAAGAACTCAATAATGCCTAACAGGGCAGCAAGGGGCTCTTATCATTTACAGATCAGGCCTGAGGGAGAACATATCTGCCCCGAGAGCCCACACAAACACATAAAGAGGAAAGAGTTCCACAATCTCACACTAAAACACTAATTTAAATTCTAATTCTGAACAGGGTTTACTGAGAATTTAAATAAATGGCTTATTTTACTCAACTGATGATGCCAACTGGAACAAAATTCATCTATCAAACATTAAGAAAAACATCCCACACATTAACTTCAGGAATAATATTTCCCACTGAAGCCTTTATGGCTTGGTGCTTTAATTTATAAATCATGGAGAGATGAAGTTCATTCATTGAAGAGAAGATCGTGGCACTGCTTAACTGTCTCTTCCCAAACATTTCCATTAGAGACCACCTTACATCTACTTAGCAGCTTTGAGATTTAAAGTTTTATTCTGGGAAATGTCTTCTAGCACAAGAAACATCTGTGCCTCGAACCTTGCTTTCATAAATAAATAAATATTCAAGCCACACACAGGACCATCTTATCCCTCTTACATTTCAAGCATTTTCTGGGTGTTGTTTGGAACTCCTAAAGTTAGTCAGTGAGAATGGTTTTGGGAAGTTTCTTCCTCACACAATTACAGCTGCTGAGATGATCTAAACTGACAGAAAGCAATTCTGGCAGCTGGAAACCAGCTACAACAAACTTAGCAGATCTACTTTCCCCTTACAGGAACGCTGTGTGATAGCAAATGACAACAAGCAGCTGGATCTGTAGTGGTTATATCTTAGTTTGTCTACACTGCAGTTAGACATGGCGCTGCAGCTTTCATAGACACATGTAAACCAGCTTTCAAGCAACAAACTCAAATACTGATAATGCTGTGACCGAGACAGATCAGCATGAGAAAGCTGCACTTAAGAAGCAGGGCACTTAGACCTCGTAAGATTTTTGTTGTTCTTGGTATCTGAACTAATCGCATAAAAAATTAGACATGCCTTCAAAAGCTGTGGTACAAACAAATCCTACTCCAAATTGTATTTCTAGAAACATAGAGCCTTCCCCAGCCATTCAAACAATATAGTATGACTACCTTACCAATTCATGCTAGTTCTTCCAGTGAGTCTTGAAAAATAAAAATCATCAGAGCATCAATTGGTTTAAATGCTCAGTTTAATTTCTGAGGGCATCTTCAGCTGACCCATGGCTTTATTAAGATGGAGAGAGAGGCCGATTTGCCAGGAGTAGCTCCTCACAGCATGTTTTCCTGCTGCCTTTCAGGCTGACAGTTTCTTGGCTCCTGGCTCCTTACCCCACAATTGTACCTGTTATTGTCTAAAAATTTTCTCTATTTCTGGCGATCGCATGGGTGCCTGACAACTCTTTTCTTCCGATTCAACTATTTCCCCTTGGGCCTTTAGACTGCTCCTTTACAGCATAATCGGTCTCAGCAAGTGACTAGTAATTACCATTTTTAAAACATACATTTTCCAATTAAATAATTTTTGACTACAGGCTGTCAAAAAACTAACTTTGTACAAAACTCCAAGTTTAGTCCATTTTCTCCTGCACCCTAACAAACTAGCGGGCAAGAGGGGCAAGCTTATTTTTTATATTTTCTTTCATTATATCTTTGGACTAACTAGAGGAGCTTTCCCCCTTTCTGCCCCTCTCTTTGGACTTTTCTCTGAAAGGCCAAGATGTTTCAGTGATTCCACATTCCCTCAGATTGTATGTAAGAACCCACACCTTTTGCAGGGAAATTCCATCAAAATATTCTTCAGAAAAAATTACTATCATTTATTTCATAAATGTAAATTTTCCTGCATGTCTTCTCTCAAAATATACTGATGAGTAGGCAGGGAAATTAAAGGATGCTATTGGTGTCATATCACCCCAAAACAGTATCACTTCAGCATGTCATCTCAGTACTCAGTACTTTGAAAGAGGGGAGATTTAGATTAGATATTAGCAAGAAATTCTTTACTGTGAGTGTGGTGAGGCACTGGCACAGGTTGCCCAGAGAGGTTGTGGATGCCCCATCCCTGGAGGTGTTCAAGGCCAGGCTGGATGGGGCTTTGAGCAACCTGGTCTAGGGGGAGGTGTCCCTCCCCAGGGCAGTGGGGTTGGAACTAGATGATAATAAGGCCCCTTCCAACTCTATGATTCTACTCAGATCCAGACTCTTATTTGAAAATGAATATATAGATACAAACAGAGTGAAAGCTTGGGATTTCCTGTGGCTTCTCTCAGACAGCATGGCTGCTAAAGCACCTCACTACCTCAGTGCAGAAATCACAATTCTGAGAGCCTCTATGTGTGTTATTAAAAGTACTATTCCCAGAAATCTCAGCTGTGATGTGATTCAGTTTTCACAGGACTGGCGGCCTAGCTTTGACAGCAAATGTTAATGCCCAAAAGCAGATAGGTAAGATATGTAACTTGTAGAAGATGACACAATAGGTAGCACAGCCAAGAAATATTCTATTTACACGGATTCTTATAATGTTATAATCTACAGACTAAGTTCTTACATTAGTGTTACCTATTTTATTTTTGTCATCAAATGATTCCCTCTTCTAACTAGCAGTTTTAGCACAGAATTCAGTTCCAAACAGTTTTAAGGAACCATGGACTTTAAAGAACACAGCTCTACTGGTATGGCAATAATAATTCTATCTCATAGTGCAAGCAACATCTGCAGGCAGCTCTTTGCCCCCCCCTTTTCACCCCCCTGCCATACTTACTCTAATACATCCTCTATGCTTATTATGTTTAGTGGGGGTTTTTTGTTTTTAATACTGGGGTGAACATATTAAAAGGATTAAGCATTATTGCGGTTTAATATACCAAGTCTTTTTTGATTATACTTGATTACTTTTGCAGAGGCAAGTGGAGAGTTTCCAAGTATTTTCAAATTCAACAGGTATCTGACACTAACATAACTATATTTTCATATCTTGGTAAATTATTGTAAAGGATGTAACCAGAAACAAGAGCATCCATTTTCCAGCCCACCTTGCAGAGCTCACTTTGTGAGCAAAGCAGCCTTACGGAACCAACAGCTCATTGGCACGTTGAATTGCCCCACAAAGACTACAGTAGGCTCTAACTGAATTGGAATTTCTGTTATGTCAGGTCATGTTAAGTCCCACACTGTCAGTTGGAAGCAGAACATGGTGCAACATGACATGGTGAGAAACAACCCTGCGCATCTGATCTGAAACGATGGGGCAGATAATACACTGAACACACGTTGGTTTCAGAATGCAGTAACATGCTGACCCTCTAGAAGTGACCCTCTAGAAGTGACCCTCTAGAAGTGACCCTCTAGAAGTGACCCTCTAGAAGTGACCCTCTAGAAGTGACCCTCTAGAAGTGACCCTCTAGAAGTGACCCTCTAGAAGTGACCCTCTAGAAGTGACCCTCTAGAGGGAGAAAATACTAGGTGATCTTTCATTCTCTCTCTGGCCATACATTATGTCTCTCTACACCATAATTTAAAAACTGTCAAGGAATCCATTGTTGAATTATCTCATCGACAACAGGTTAACAACAAAGACTGATGAGCAGATGACTGCTAGCCTCAATAATGGGCTCTGTTATAGGCATAAACACACAGGTCGAAAGACTCTGTCCAAAACTTTGGATTCTGTGTTGAGGATACGGATAAATAAGTTTCTCCCAACACTTCAGAATACTTTTGAAGTTGCTCTTTTAACTGTAATTAATGGTTTCTACAGACCAAACGAACATAACTGCTGTGGAATAAGCAGGTCCCATCCAAGCTTCTCCTAATACTGTGTAAAGATCTATAGTTCCTGGTAAATATAAAAATATGAGAATGAGTTTAACATACGTGTCAATTTGTGTTACTTATAAATACATTCACAGGCATATGCACAATAATCAAGCAATCCTCAGTTTTACAGGACGTCTATGTGACTACCTAACTTCAACAGGATTTACAACTAATTGAAAAACTGAAAAATTAAAAGAATTCATTTTATAGAGGTATGGAAAAACTAGGAGCATTTTTGAACAAAAGCAATTTTCAAAATTGGAAAGCACAAAGGATAAAATAAGTAATCTTTTACAGTCAATGGTTTTTGTTAATTTTAAGTCAATGCCAATTACTGATTCAGACAAATTAAACTGGGATGTCCAAACTGGAGACAAAAACTTGAAATGATGCAAAGAACACATTTTCAGGATTTTTAATTTTTTTTTTTGAAGTAGCAAATATCGCAAATGGGGCAAAAATACATTGACAAATCTGTAGAAAGGGAAGAGTGCTTAGGTTTAACATCATCATTCATGAGTACTTCATGTTATACTTAAGTATAACAATTTGAAGAGCAATTTGCATGTTAAAAAAAAAAAGAGTAAGTCAGCACTGAGGTCTTGATGTAGTAGTCCAGCTGAACTAAGTCCCCTAAAAAGCTTATCAACAGTGTTGTGTTTCTAAGGCTGGAAATTATTTATTTATTATTTATTAGTAACATAGAACTTGCAAAACGTAAGGCTGTAGGGTTTGATGTTCTGAAAGGGCTCTTCAAGAAATACAAGGGTTAATAGGAAACAAGCAAGGAAAAAGATGTCAAATGTTGGTAAAGTTTGCACTAAGTGCCTGTTTAATATAAAGATCAATGTGCTGACTGAAGCTGTGCAGTAATAAAGTACAAAGAACCTGCCTGTCAACGAACAGAATACTAGGGAAAAATAATTCCAGAGATAAAAGTAAACATTTTCCACTTGCTTTTCAATTTATTTAATGCATTTAAAAACACAGAAAAGCTCTGGAGATAAAAATTAAGATGCCTGCCTTCAAAACATCACTGGTCATTACTGCTGTTCTGAGAAGATCAACATTCAAAAAAACATCTGCACCTGAAATTAATTTGGCCCTTTTCTCCTAAATGTTTTCCAGAAAGACACACATGCAAGAGGAATAATATTTACCTCTAAAGATGAAATATATATAAAGATAAAATATGTATATAGAAGCACTTTATTCTATACCCTGACAAAACTAATTCAAAGTGTCACAAAAGAAAATAAAAATTAAGTAAAATAAAAGTAATTTTGTATTTTGAACTCATGACTAAGCTATTAAATTCTTTTTCTTTTTTCCATGGAGCAAATGGGCCAAGCTGACCCAGATGTTTACTGGCAGCAGGTCTGTCTTGTCACAACAAAACCAGCATTTCTGGAGTTTCAGCTCTTTGCTAATGTCTGAAGATCCTAGTGTCTGCATTTCTCATAGACAGGAATTACTAGCAAAGACTATTTCTTATGTTCATGAAAGAAAAATGTTAACAGCTTTTAGAGCGTTTTGCAGCCTAAAAATGACCGAAATCTCAATTATTCTGAAATACATTGCAGCTGTTTTCTCATCAGCTCTCACTTGCAATAAACCATTAGAGGATGCAGAGAACTGTCCCATGTAAATACCAAAACCCAGATCTTCTTCAGGGCTACCAACGTCAAACTGCAAACAGATCATATCTGTTGGTGTAGTCAGTTTGCCTTGAATTCCTCTAACTCAGTGATCTGTGACAGAGAGGAGAGCTGTGGGAAAGATACCTTTTTTGCCACGACCTGGTCTCTACCATTTGGGTTTGCCAGCACTCCTTCCGGAGCCTTCTGACACCGCCCAAAACGAAATCCCCTCCTGATGCTGAACCCTTTTCTCCAGCACTGCAGCACAAAGCCGAGCGCTGTCAGTGGTGGCACCGCCCTTCCACTCCCAAGGGACAGACGCATCCCCTGCTGTCCCAGCATAATGTTGTTCAAAAAATTCTAATAAACAAATTATCCTTCAGAGCATTATGAAACAATTCCTACTCTGATACACTCATAATAACAAAACCCAAAAAAATAAAAAACCTGCTCTCCTCCTGTCTTCCCTCCTTTCACTAATAGACGCCTTCCATTAAAAAAACCTTCAATCACAAGAAGAAAATAGGAAGATTAATTAAACATTTGCTATCTAAACAAATCCTACTCTCAAAAGAAAACATAATCGCTTTTATGCAGGAAACCTCTCTGTGTAAACATATTAAATTTTCAATCATCAATATACAAGGACATTAGAGAAAGAGTATTATCTAAAGCAGAATTACCTTCCAGTCATAATGTTTGCCATATAAGTGTCCAAGTACAACGAAACAGAGACCAATACAGTGGAAACTCAAAATTAATATGGCATGATAGGACGGATTCTCTCATTATTGCCCTTTTAATGCACATTGGGTAGCAGAAACAAGTTCTCAATTATCAAAATGTCTTGGGGGGTGGGAACTAGCTTAGCCATCTTCATTCTGCTGTATTACGCTTCTTATGTCTCTGCTGGCCTGTGTACCTTTGTCAACTGCCTTAATAGTGATATGAAACACTGCACATTACAGAAAGAAAATTGGGGGGAGGCTTTATTATCTTTTTTTTTTTTTAAGCTTCCCAACAGTAAACAAAACTGTTTAAAAGGGAAGACCAGCACAGCAAGGCAATGTCTCTTCTTTGGTGGATTGTCTCCTGAGCACTCATTCTTCTAATATACAGACAATTCAGGTGGAAGTCCTTCAAAGTGTGATTAAATACTCACTTAAATATTCTACTACCTCACAACTTTCAAGCATCTTATCATCACATTTAATTTTTATCTTTCAATTTAACATAGGACATATGTTAATCTCTGAGAAGAAGCTGAATTTGACCTTGAGACAAGTCCTTCAGTCAATTTTACTTCAGTATCGCGTAGGTTACAACATATTTTACCTTCACTATGATCAGGATTTACAGGCAACTATTTCCAATATTTATCAGCTTGTCTAACTTTAATTATAAGAAGCACGGAGCTAACTTCAAATACTACATCTATCAGAAGCTCTCAGCAAAGTCCAAGCATGAATGCTAACTAGGGTGACATGGGCTTCCTTGCGCTACCCATTTTACCTCATCCGTTAATAATGAAGCGTTGACTGAACTAGGAGAAGTCAGGGAGAAGAAACTTCATACATACCCTATACGGTGAAGACAGCAATATCAGGGCTGTCTTACCTTGGGAAGCCCCTGATAACCGAGTGCTGGGCATACACTATGTTGAATGACAGAAATCATAGATTTTCCATTTGATATACCAGAAAGACAGAGGGGCGAAAAAAGCAAGAATATGAGAAAATCCTAGGAGTTGGTCATCTGATAGTACTTAAACACAGAAACTCCTCTGGGTTTGCCTGATACTTTATGTTCACAAATCAACATCACCATCACATTACCTACATAGCCAGACTTGGCCAAAATAATTCACTCCCCAGGACAAGCCAAACAACAAATTTAATCCGGAAAGCAGAATAGTAAAGAAAGCTACCAGGGCAACACGGAAACAAAGTTATAACTTTAAAAGCTTTATAGCTCTAACAAAACCAGCCACTACTCATCTCCAGGGGCTTTTGTGTTGGTGTTGTTTCTACGTATACTTGCAAAGATGGTATACATAGCCAACATTTGTATGTATATTGCTCTGTATATGTGTGTGCGGATAGATAATGTATAGAATCATAGAATAGTCTGGGTTGGAAGGGACCTTTAAGATGTATACATGTATTACACGCTTCCATGCAGCATGAGGACGTGAATACAAACACAAAAATGCACCCTTTGAAATAGTCTAAGCACATTTGTTCATGGGTGTTGTGTGCATATGGGTTTATCCCATTTTTCTCCTATCCCTGACTCATCCTCAAACATTACCAATTAGTCTCAGCAACAGGTGGCTGGCCGTAAGGAGAGACATGCAAAATAAACAGCACTTTCTCGAAAAGCTGGCTCTGCTTTGTTAGCTGCTGTGTCACAGTACGAGCAGCCGCTATCAAAGAGGCATGTCCCTAATTGTGAAGACTGCAGGGAAAGGAAGACAACCAGCTCCTGATTAGCCCCCTGATTAATGTTACCCAAATGACTCCGCAGCTTTTCATGTTGGGAGGGAAAGCTCACAAGCGGAAGGAGAACAGAACCGTAACAGAGTCCACAAGATTTACATTCGAGTGAAGCCTCTGAAGCAATGTGCGATCACAAAGGGAGAAAGGCAGATCATTTTGAAGGCTCTGACATGCAGCCTCAGCAACTAAAGTGAGATAGAAGCCTCGCCGCATAGTGTGACAGTAGTTATGGCTTCTCACCAATTACTTCTAATAGGGGTGGCTCCATTCCCCATTGCTGTCTGAAGCGAGCAGAGAGACAAAGACTGTACCTTAAATAGACACACTAACTGCAAAGTGCATGGCTGTCAGATGAGCCACAAATGAACACAGAAGCCACTTCAAACTTAATAAATACTGATCTAACTTCCTCACCCTCAAAATAAAGAGAACAAAATTGCCTGCGAGTGCAGTGAAGCCCCTCCCGAGGCTTGTACTTTGGAAAAAAACAACCGTTGGTTCAATAATCCCTTGCCTTATTAAGCACTTTGGGTCAAAGTGTCAAAGAGAGGAGGAAGAGCCTTCCCCAACACGAACGTTAATAAATACAACCCCTATTATGAAGTAATAGGCAGTTTCTTTTCAAAACTGATGATAAAGTAAGGCCATACCCCCTTTTCTCTAAAAGTAAGAATTCTCAAAAGGTTTGAAACATACGAACAACTAGATTTTAGGTTAGCTTCTGTTACTACCATTTTAATAAGTAGCTTTAGGGGCTGGCCTTCAGCTCAATCCTCACCACAGCCATCAACTTTCTTTGTGATAAATATTTACCACATTTAAAAAAGTAAACTAATTTAAACCACCACCCCATACCCAAGACCTCAACATTTGAGAATGGCAGAGAAGCTGTGGAAAAGTCACAGCAAGAGGGACGCGAACATTCCTTGGTCTTAATATTAGATTTAGGGCTGCTGCAATCCAGGTGACAACTGGAAGGTTACGGGCCATGCACACAAACCTGACTGATGAAGGCCAGGTGCAAACTACTCTGATTGATAAGAACAAGGTGCATTAAAGACTGATTGGGGCCAGGATTCATATGATTGATGAGGACATGTACATGCAAACATGGCTGGTAGGAGTATATATAAATCCTTCTCCATGAGGATCTGCGGTCTCCTAAGACATTAAACTGACATATAGAAGATTCCATTAAAAGCCAGTAAAATTAGGTTTTGCCACATTTTTTTTTAAAATGTGAAAACATATTC
The DNA here is from genome assembly GCA_008711295.1 of Anarhynchus alexandrinus. Classification (NCBI taxonomy): domain Eukaryota; kingdom Metazoa; phylum Chordata; class Aves; order Charadriiformes; family Charadriidae; genus Anarhynchus; species Anarhynchus alexandrinus. Next base: position 4,127,531 of record VUYV01000005.1, read on the forward strand.
AAAAGGCAAAATAGTCACTGGACCAAGCACTTAGATGACATTAAAAGCCAATGAATCTTGGTCATGTCCCTACCATTGGACTTCCAAAAACATCTCTTTGGAAATTAAGTTCAAGGCATAGAGACAAAGTATCTTGCCAGATTCTGTGGTCTTTCAGTTTAAGAACTATTTTGGCTTTATTTTGCTTTAAACATATGACATTTCATATCAACAGGCCAAGTTCTGTAAGAGACACCCCACAATAAGACAGGCTGTAGGGAGATTGTGGTGCCTGAAAACATGGCTATATCCTACACAAGATTTTTTAATGAAAAACTTGCTTGTGGAAGCATTTACATGTTTCAAATAAATAAACTAGGAATTAACATCACACATTGCCATTTCTATACAATTACCACAGTAATTAACAACAACAAACACTCGATGTTTAAAACCCTTCTTTCAGATCATTATCAGTCTTTCCTTTTTCCTCAAAAAAAAAAAGGTTATTTTCCCCTAACAAAAGATCTCTTTAGTACATAAAGAATTAGCTAAATAAAAAGCAGCAATCCTCCCACCCAAGACATATGGGAAACAAAGCTATTTGCATATATCCCCAACAGGTCTGCTTTTGCTTGCCAATTTCCAGTCTTTAAATCATTATTAAGGCAAAAAAAAAAAAATTGGCTGCTAATTTTTGTTAGCATGTTTTGCTAAAGAGAATACTCAAATCAATATCAGTTCCTCATAGCAGCATTTCATCCAAGGGATATTTTTTCCAGTTAGGTGGGTAATATAAATAAGAACATTCAGCACATTGATCTAAAAATCTCCAAAATCACTTCCATTTACACCTAAAAGCCATAGGTATTCTTACCTTCTAATTTCTAATTTTCCATGACAAAAAAATGTCCCTATAGATTCTGCTGGAGCAATATTTGAAAAACAGCAATGACCACAAATAAGAGGAAATTCAGCTAAGCTTTTTCTTTTCTAAACAATTATTCAGAATCCCCAGATGGTTCTCCTGATGTTCTAACACTTAAGCTTTCATCCTTATTAAGAAACAAAGATCTAATTAGCTATTGTTTTGCTAGATAGCAAGGGTAATCTTTCTTCCTACATTAATATTAAAAGCCTGCAATGAACATGCACTCCTCTCCTGCAAAGGGTCAGAGCTTCTCCAATACTCCCCCCTACCACAGATGACTATTAGTTTTGTAAGGATTTTCCTTTCCCTCAGGTGGCACTGCCAGCCCTTCTGCAGCAGAAGGGTCTCAAATTTGTCCAGTTTTACTATAAAGTGATTAATGGCCACAGTGCACAGAAGAAAAAATTTCATGAAGTCCCAAGCAAAGGAACAGGCCACCTTCAGAGGAATTTAAAAATTGCACAGGAGAAAGGTAGATATTGTGTTAGCCATGGCAAAATTAATTTTTTTTTTTGGCAGATCCTAAGAAAGCACAGTGAGTACTGTAGACCAAGGTTTTTAAAAAACATTTTAGAGATGGTTTACTCCACCCCAATCCATTATTCATTCTAATGACAACGAGTCTTTTTGACATGAGGAAGATAAAACACAGAAGGTTAATTAATGCACAAAAGGGATTAAACACTGGAACTCTAGCAACAAACCCTTTCCTGAGCAATGGCAGTCATGAGTCCTGTGATTTTGTGTTTGATGGTTGGATTACCTCATGTTTAATAGTGTCTGATTAAGGCTTTTAGCACCCTTGAATCTTCTATAAGACCTTTTTCTTTTGGGATTCCTGTTTGTCAAACCTAAGGGAGCACCTGCTGCCATTGGGCTGATTCTTTGCTGTCTCATTGAGTTCACACAGCAACCTCTTGCACAGCAAGAATTTGGACCACTTCCTTGTATTGACCACCTATTTATTCAAAACGTATAGAAAGGCTTGAGGCCTCTGCCATATTAGATTGGTTTGAAATTGGTCAAGAATATCAAAATTATTCAGGACACAAGCAGACAGATGATCTCACACACGCAGAGCGTAATCACAGAAGCTGTATTTTTTCAGGAACCAAGTAAAATTCAACACAAACTGAACAATTCAGTCCTTGCATACATGTAGACAGCCCATTCTGCCAACAGCTATATATGTTTCAATTTGAGGTTATGTTTAGCCTTTACAGTCCCTCTCTTCAGTCTAAAGACAGAGCACTTGACACACACATGCATTTCACAGGATGGGAGCCGATACTGTTTCATGGGCCTCCTGGCATGGATGGTGTCAGGCTCTGTTGCTTAAAAGTGCTTCAATGCAGGTGTTTCCTCACATCAGGCAGACCTTTCTGCTGCAGGATTCAAACTCAGGAGTCATTCTGCATATTTTAGATAGGCTATAATTTCTCCCATTACCTTCCTGTGATTACTCATTTATATCTGGATTTCAAGGAGACCATTCACTCATTTAAATTTACACTGGTACCTCAGTTCTTGCATAATTAGAGAATCATGTACCTGTCCTTTCACTAAAAATGAAGATAATAAAGTTTTCATCTTTATTACTTAAACCAACCCAATCCAGATTCTTTAACTTAAACAAGAAAATAGAACTCTGTCTACAAAACAAACTTCCTTCTCTCCTTTCCCTTCAAAATGAAGCTTTTAGTTAACTTTTACACTGCATTTTTTTTAAACGTACTGCAATGAAGTTGCTGAGTCAGTGAATTTAAGCCCTCTACCACCTTCACTACATAAGCTGAGCCCACAAAGGGAAGCAGCCAAATCTCACTAAATTTGTAGTTTTCACTCTTGCCACTTAAGTTTAATAAGAATTTTTTTTTCAATCGCATCATGTTATAAACCATCAAATGATTTTCTGATGCAACTGTGTGAAGAGGCCCTAAGTGTCTTATTGTTCTCTGACAAAACCAAAAACATTCAAGATTTCTATTATTGCTAATTAGCTAATTTTCTGTCTGTTACTGTTGCACAGCAGGAGCTACTAAACCAGATCCAAAGTGAACTGGTTAAATTATAGTAGTCCAAACAGAAAGAGTATTGCTGGATACCATGGAAAAGCCTAAAAATACAGGGTCTGCTTCTGTTCTGCATACAGAGATGGACAAGAAGCACAGAAGTGCTGAAGAAAGGGAGAGTGGTGATAAAAGGGGCATCACTATGAGCTCAGGAAGGAAGAGGATGGTCTGAGATTCCACCAAAAAACACTTCTGTCGCCTAGTGACGTTGCTACCATTGCATCAATGTAACGTCTCCCTGTGGCCAGTTCATGAGGGTTCTGTACTTGGCCAAACTTGCTTGTTTCTGTTACCACATTTTGTAATTTTGTTCCTGTCCGTTGGTGCAAGTAGGACTTTGAGAAAGAATACTTAAATACGTGTCATCAGTACTCACTCAACCCCATTAATTAGCCAATAATCCAACATTTAAAAGGTCCCTCTTTCTTTGCCTCCCACCCTGCCCAGTGCAATGCTCCCCTTGTTTTCCCTCTTTTAATACTGTAATATACTGTTTCACTTAATTACAGCTTGTCCAGACTTAGGTGACTGCACAAGATGGGAGAAAATAAAAGATATAAACCATCACAAAGGCTCCCACAGATACTACTTTGCACAGCGGGGACAGAGTATATCACCAAATATTGCTTGCTAAAGGGAGAGAGAATCCACCTTGGGCACAAGAACTGTCATTTGGAGTCAAATGCCTGCAGTCCACACTATTTTTTTGTATTTATTTTAAAATTTGATGAGCTTATATATACTTCCATACAAGGTTATCATAACACAGCATCCTTAATGCAGAGCAACAGGGAAGATCTTCACTCAAAATTAAAGCACACTGCTGTTCCTTCAGCCAACAAGATTTCTATTACAGCACAAGTGCCTGGTGGGGCAGCCAGCTAGGTGTTGGTGCTCAGGCTGCGCTGACTTATGAATACAATGCCAGAATTTGACCTTTAATTATTCTTCCACAGCAGGGGGGATTCATATTCCTCCTTACAAAAATAAATGGAAGACACACAGTTCCTTCCTGTAAAGATTCTGTCATTTGAAGGATAAAGGTAATTCCAGAGAAGCGTTGGTTCTAGTTAATGGATTATTCCTTTCTTAACAAAGTTCCCTTGATGTTGTAATATGGCTTTTGGAAGACGCGATATATCTTAATTCCTGTTAACGGCAATGTCAAATATTAATATCAGTGGGCCAATGCAAAATGACTTTCAAAATCACTGAGGAGTTGCATTAGGACAAAAATGAGATCTCTGGGTTATGGTCCGTAATGCAAGGAAGGCATTTTGTATTTCAGGGACTGAATATTTCTGGGTCTTTTTGGTATAAACATAACAATCATTCTTCCATGGCATAGTTTCTCTGTTTTCCTCACTCCACACGGGTGCCTTGGCACAAAGCTATTTTGCAAGACATATAAGCAAATAGTAGCTAGAGGCAGACCAGAGGAAATCACGATCGCATTGGAAATGAAATTCAAGTCAGCCATAATATATACCAGAGCTGAATTACTATCCTGAGTTCCCTTCCAAGTCTGCTATGAGACAGCTGAAGATTTATCCAGCCAAGGCTTCGATTCTTACTGATAGATGAGACAGGCTGCTGGGAAATGGGGACCGTCAATAGTTCCTGACCTTGTAATGCCTTCCAATGATGAACTAAACTACTGCCTCCAAATAGCGTTACAGTAGCTATGTTTCCATTCAGAGCTCTCCCATCTCAGGGAATCATCAATGAAATTATTGCAAGGGAACTCCCCATTCAATTTTCCTCTCTTTCTTGAAGCACTCCACAAGTCTCCCATAAGTTTGTTAGAAACAGCCTATTTGGGTCTTGATTACTAAAGTGAGAGATACAAAAAAAAATATCCAGTATTAAAAGGATCTCTGTAGGACTCAATGTTCCCCAGTAATGAGACTAATCCTATTTACTCAATTTGTACACAACAAATAATGCATTATTTCCATTTAAACAAATGCTATAATAACATGATGAATATTAAATCAGTCTCCAATGGAACTCAGACATCCAGATTACACCCTAATGGGCTCTGACTCTGAATAATCCAAATTGCAAACCCTTTTTTCCTCTGCTTTTTATTTAATTCTTCACAGTCTAATGATGCATTTGCTTCTAAAATGATTGAAGTAACTCTTAAAATAACTCCCAAAGCAACAGATCTAAACATTAAATACACCAGGACATAAATGCAGAAGGCACAGAAGTCCTGCACAGCACAATTCAAGGAAGAGCAAAACTCTGCCACCTTTGCACGCCTCTGGCTGGGAAGGGAATCTTGCGTAGCTGTGGACAGCTAGCTAGACATTAAAAACAAGTTTCAGAACCTTACTGAAATCAAAGCAAGGTGCCTAGTTTATAGTCACACAAATATCTTAACAGTACAACACACCCCACGTCTCTGCAATTTTTATACAATGGAACAACCACAGCTACCTTATCTTGTAGGCTGATGCATTAAACTGTGAATTGCTCAGATGCTATGATAGAAGAACCTCACTAAGTGGCTAGTTTAAGGTAAAGTCATAAAGATAGCGTATAACACAGATGACTCCAGTATTGAGTGAGTGCACAACTTGGGGTTCTGCTCTGAGGCCAGACAACTCCAAGTGCTTTGAGGTCCACATGGTTGAGGGAGTCGCTGAAGTTTCACATCGACTACTTCCTGAAGAGAGGGAGCATCGAGATGGAAACTTGTACAGTACGAATCCCAAGAATGTTTTACTGACAGGAAGTCACATTGCTTCATTTTCTACCGTTTCCTGATTTAATAACCTCCTTGGCAGACTACATAATTTATCTTTGCATTCATCTCCACCTGAAAAATCAATCAAGCTTTGCTTATCCTTCTTGGTCATTGCTTTTTTTTTTTTTTTTTAAAACTGAGGAAAAGTATCTTGCTTTCCTGCTTGTTGTTACAAGATTATCTTGCATTTCCATGAGGTCTAGGACAATGGCCCTTGTGTTTGTTTTAATTTATGGTATGAATATTCCACAAAGATCACTGCAATACAGACTATTTACAGTCTTAAGTTGTCTTTTCAGAAAAAAAAAAATAAGAAAAATAATTGTGGCTTTACATTTAAATGCAATCTTGGATTGCATGGATCAGATCTTTCCAGTTCCCAGATGCTGAACAAAAGGCCGGTTCTGTCTAATAGTTTTGCTACATTATATAAACACAAATGCAGTAGTCTACCACTTTACAAATATATGAATATATCACAAACACATGAATACTCTGCAGGAGTGGTAATAGCACATATTTGTTGTTGATAGGCACACAATATGTAGAAAACTATTTTGACCCTCAGGGCTCTCTAAAAATTGCATTCCCTACCCTACTTCTCCTCTAAAAAGATTTCAGGAGTTTTACATTCATTGTGGTCCTCAAGATTAATCCCTTCTATGAAGACAATGACTAATAATGTTATCTCTTCTCTAATATACTCAGTCACCATGCTTTACTAGCAGAGGAGAAACAGAGTTCAGAGTACATTCATTCACTGTTTATCATCAATCAGCAGAGAAAAGGAACAGTCCTGGCCAAAACGCTAGCCCCAGCCTATGGAAAGGGTGCTGAAGAAAGCCAGCAAACCCACAAAAAAGCTTAGCCATAAGAAAAATAAATAAATAAAAGACAGCATTTAAATACAAGAAGTGTGAGAAGGAGAAGGAGTGGGATTTCTGTCCCAATAAGGAAGACAGCAGTGATGGGAAGCCACACCAACTCTTAATTGGGTAAAACAAAAAAGAAAGCATTTCCATCCAGGGAGGAAACCAAAGAAGTCCTGCCCAGAGCAGCATCAGAAAGATTACTAGGAGGGACAGGGCAAAGCCAGCAAGGGAGCAGAGGAAATACATTCCCTTGCTTCCATATATGAACTCATATATACATTTACACACAAACATTCACACATGTGTATGTAAATACATACTCCTACACCACTTTCTTTGAAATCCATACATAAAAATATGTGTGTGCATATGTATGTATGTATGTATGTATTCTCTCCCTCTCCCCTACCACTTTCCATGAAAGACAACAGAGACTGGGAACTTACACAAAGTTCACCGCATATTGAGATATGTGAATATATTTTCTCAGAATGATAAGGTTACTGCCTGAAGCCCTACCAACCTCCAGGACAGCCTTCTATCCTTCTGCTGTTCAATTTCCAGCTTTGCATTTATCAAACAGCTTCTAAATGGATGTATAAACATTCATTCCCTAACAAATGGGAAGAGATTCCCTTCTGGAATTAGTTCCTCAGATTCCCTGCTCAAGTACACCAAATCATCCTTGCATTTCTCCTTGTCATTCGCACCCGCCTGAACAAACAGTTTAGCCTTATGCCACAGCTTGAAAAATCAAGAAATTCAAACTACCATCAGTCAGGGAAAGAAAGTCCAAGAACTTAGGACCTTCTGCAGATGACATCTACAATTTTCAAAGACCTCTCTGTTCAAACTGAATTAATTTGCACCCTCCAGTTCCAGGCTGCTGAACTTTCCACTTTCTTTAGACAGTGTGCGCTGTATTATGAAACATTTCTCTGTTTCAGAATATAAAGGGGAAAAAACAGAGTCACCAATAGCCACTAGCTTCTGCAAAGTTGAGCCTGGAGACTGTTACAATGAGTTGAAAAAGAGACAGTAAAGAATGCACAATGAGTGCCTTCAGGACTAGATTAATAATCACTTTTGACTGGATGACTGAACTGAAAAACTGGTGGAAAACTGCTTTTAATAAAGCCTTTCATTTAATTTTTTTCATGAGCTTCCCCCCAGAAACATACTTCTGAAGTCTTTTAAAATACAAACTCATTTTAAAAAAATAACTATTTTGAATAAAGAGCACAAGCCTTCTGTTTTCAAAGTGCCACTCCACAGCATTTTTAATTTTTGAAAAGAACTTGCATCTTCTTTTTGCAAAAGATTTTCAAACCATTTGAAAGGTCGAAATTATTTCCTTAACTTGCCTTGAATTTATCTACGAGTAAGACAAGTTGCCTGAAACTGCCCAAACTGTTTGTCTAAAGATCTCTGACTTGTACCACCATTGAACTTCCAGGTAGGCCATGACAGCACTTATTCAGAATAAAGGCTTTACCATAACTTTAAGATCACCTGTATATCACATCAGGCATTGCCCCAAAAGTATTTAGTGAATAGCTTTTATGGGAAACAACGTCTGTTCACTGCTCCCATACCCTGCTAGGAATTAGGCGGGGGGGGGATGGAGAGGGAGAAGGCTTACTTCTGCTATTAGCACGCTTACTCATATACCTTAAAAATCAAAGTACTAAAATTAATTTATAAGTAATAATTTGAAGTGAAATTGACTTTCTTTAATTACATTTAGTGTTATATACTGTGATGCATTACTAAATAAAAAAATACTATCAAAAATGACAAAAATCCATGCTTAATTTAAGTAGGCCAATTACTTTAAGTGCTGCTACAGTCAGAAAAGTGATTCAAGGATAAATATGGGAATGCACAATGCCATTTCTTCAATAGCTTCCAGATCAAATTCAATGTAAAAGTCAAAAGGTCAGGTTATTTTCCTCTACCCTATGGCATCACAAACTCCCCATGGGACTCGGAGAACTTGGCTGAATTCTTTCTTTCCTGGCATTCTCTGCAGCAGCAAAGATGATTATACATTATGTTACAAGACACACTCTTTTCACAGGAAAGCTTTCGTTTTTTCCAGGTAGAAATTGAAGATTTTACATTTGTCTGGAGTCTAGACATCTAGTATCCCTGGTTATCCATTAAAAACTAGATGGTGCAGAATTCGCATAGAATAAATGCTCAGAGGATTCTGTTCCTTGCTGGACGAAAAGGTGCTGAGGCTCAATCTATTCCTCCCTTTATCATCTTATACAGCAGCACCAACAGAGACATCCAACGATTCCCTCCCTAAGTCATTGCTGTTGGAGATTGATGACCACAAAGAAGTTGCATTTCTCTGTGGCCGGTTGCTTAAAGTGTATACATTTTACTATTCAAACACACAATCCCAATTCAAACTTCTGTGCAGCAGTTCCAGCTGGGATGCTCCAACCAACTGGAAAAACACGCGTAAACTGAACCACACAGCACATATAGAAAAAGTGTAACAATTTCTGGTAGTGTCAGATTTGCTGAACCGGCACACACCAACACATGCAGTTGGTTCAACACTTCTTAAGTGCCAGATTCCCTGTATTTGCATTAAACAAGGCAGGCTTACTGGAAAAGCCTGTAGAGAAATATGGCAGCCCTAGTGATGTCGAAGTGGTTGTCTGGCAGCTGAGATAATGATGCAGGAAGCAGGAGATAACTTATAACTGACAAGAATAAAAGAAATCTTAAGGACAAAGTAAAGCAGGTAAGATGAAAGTAGCTTATGTGCAAATACTCTGCTTTTGTTGTGACAGCCAAAACTTCACATCACAACTGATGTGCATCGTTAGGCATGGATTGTGTGAAATCATGCATTTCTTGATTTTCATTACTATATTCCTTTGCAAATTAAATAATTGCAAGAGTATTGGCCTGCACAAAGGGACCTTTACAAAGGAGAGACCATTTCAGGATCAATAGCTAGTTGTAAAACTATTAATAGCATGATTCCTGTAAATTCCAATCAAGGGTGAGGCCGTTGGCAGGTAGGACTCAGAAATAAAACTGCCATGTAACTGCTGTCGGAAACAAAACTTCCCAGGAAACTCACCACACTGAAAACCAAGTTCTTTCTACATAGCAAGATTCACTAGGAAGCATTCAAAATTAGTGTGGCATCAATAATTATAATGAAAAAAATAAAATCTCTGATCTTTAAAAAGAAATAATTTGAAAATAATTTATAAATTAATAAATTGTGGGTTTGGTTTTTTTCCTTGTAGGAACAAAGCTCCATAGATGGATTTGAAAGGTCCAAAATTCTTCAAAAGTTTCTTCCATAAAACTTTTGTACAACACTTTTCTTAATCAGACTACACTCACTTATTGACACCAAAAGTTAAGAACAAATTACAGCTCCCTTTCACAGGTGTAATACCATTTTCATTGACAAAAAGGAGTCATTAAAAAAAACCTGTTTTGTCTTACATTTCGTAATATGGGTATGTGCACATGCATGTAGGAAAGCAGAGAGACTTGATATAACCACAGCGACAACGTGTTTTTCAACAGTAAGATTAATCTAGTGAAAACATAGCTATTACTCACATGTCTCTTCAGAAATGACTTGGTATTCCTCATTGTTTTCATTTTCACATCCAGCTTCCAAAATCCTTCTCAAATCCTTGCTCTAGCCATACATCTTTTTATTTGCTCACCCTGGAAGCACACTTTCAACTGTTTATTACCCAACCTCATCTGACTGTGGGCAGCACCCACTGCTTTTAACCTATAGTCATTTTAGAACTTGGTAAGATTCTTTATGAAACTTGCCACACTACCAACTTGTATGTCAGAAAATTTGATTACTGACACTTCTACATCCAGGAGGTCAGCAAAATAAAATATTAAACTTTCCAGCAGGCCTTTACACACTGATGCAATGTATGTAGAGGCATTAAAGCTCTCCTGTAAAGAAAAAAACAATTCAAAACACATCAGCACAGCTGAAGCTTTCTAGGATAACACAACAAATCTGACTTCTCTTCCAGGTTCTTTAACAGGTGGGTAGACCTAGTTCCACAGAACACCGACTGACAGCCACTGACAAACTTGGGGTCAAAATACTTTTTTTTTTTCCCCAGAAAATTAATGTAAAATACCATGATGCAGCATAGGATTTTCACAAATACATTTAAAGTTAAATAATGCATTTAATATGACCCTGGTCCCTTGAGATCTTAGTGGAATTACCTTATTCCTGAATGTGCCACTTAATTCTGTTGCCTAAAGAATTTCTGAAGACATTTCAAAAACCAATTCAGTCACACTGGGAAGAGTTTTTGTCTCTGTTTCACAGATGGGAAAGGGAAGAATACGGGGCTAGAAAGCCTTCTCAAGCTGACATGGCAAAGACTAGCAGGGACAGAGAGGGGGCTCAGACTGTCTCATTCTGGCCTTAAGCTCCAACAGTTCTTCCACACATCAGCAAGAGAGGAGACTTGTCACCTTAGCTATGGCTAAGTAGAATCACTATAGTGCCTGGCCATCATTTTCTTGTCAAGCAGCAGTCTCAGCAGCAGAAAGCTCCCGTTATGATCAACGGGGAGCAGATTTCCGTGCACCTTCTGAAATAATGCACAAACCATACATGAGAGAAGAAAAACAAGGGCTGAGTCATGACAATGCAGTGTCTATATGAACCCTTATCTTTTCTTATACAAATACAGGAGAACTGCACGGATATGTATCAACTGACCTTTCCCCCATTGGTACTGCTCAGTAGGAGAACATGTATCATCAAGAAGAGTTTGAATGCTGCAACTGTAAAGTCTGAGGTCTTTGAAAGGTCACTTCTCCAGAACCAAGCTTTTACCTATTTCTTGCTATTATCCATTCCTTCACGACAAGTGACAAAATCTAAAAGCTGGCTTCAGGTTAGGCGGAATGACACAGTTTGGCCTTGCTTTTACCATTTCCATTTAGCAATCTTTTTCTTTAAAATTTCCACACTTTCCTGTGAAATCTTTCAATTTCTTATTACAGAACTTAAGGCATTTTACTGGAAAGGACCATATTATGTCACTGAAGTTGTGCATACAGATTTTTATCCATAGCTTCAGTGTAAAACAAGGCATCTTTTATCATAAGCACAACAATTTTAAGGGGCCTGTTAGGCTGCTCAGTGATTACTCTGTATTTCTAATTGCCAAGTCTGTTACTTTTCCTTAATTTAGCCAGTGCAGAAATTATAACCCAAAATCTACATCTGATAAGGGACAAGTAATTCATGAGGTAAATAATTTTTGTCTCCAACATAGCACAGCATTACTATAAACATGGGACTTCTTTAAATTGTGCAATGTTATTTTGTCTTTAGAAAACCTGCCCGTTTCCACAAGGAGGACACCAAGGGATTGGCTGGTTTTTAGACATCAGCAGATGGACAAATTAAAACATTACTCAAGGGGATAGCATAACTTCTAGAGAGCAGGTAGAAAAAGACCATTGATTACAGTAATCCACAAAAACCCGGTGTGTGAAACTCTCCGTAATCATAAACACATGTTCTTCAAGTGACCTCCCTCCTCATGGTCATCAGTCAACTCCTGCACGTTGAGTGGGGAAGTGTTGCCGGAGATGCCTAAGCACGGCTCTGCTGAAGCTAACTAACGAGGGCAACGGGCATGCCCTGGGAGCCGGGCTGCTGTTCTTGAGCTCAGCATGCAATAGCCTGGGAACTGGGTTATTTATCCCCTATTCACCAGTGCCTGTCCAGAGCTGGCAAGGGCCAGTTGGCTTCTTTACGGAAACTCCTCCCACAAAATTCTTATGAAAAAAGTCCTTCTAGTGGAATTAATATAAGATGGTTGTCGCATCCGAGAGGAAGAGGAGAGGAAATAGCGCATGGGCAGCTGCAGTACGCAACACACTTTCCACTGGAAGAAACAGAAAGCCTGTGGCAATTTTCCACCCCCTTTTAGTGTGTGTCTTACTGGTACAGACTGAAGGTCAGTTGGTGATAAATGGAAAAGATAAATTTGATCATAACTGAATTTACAGAGCATGTGAATTAAAGGTTTCAGGATTTGGTACTGAGATGTTAACCCTTTGCAGAAAGAGGCAAAGAAACACAGATATACTACTGGAATAAGTGATACCGTAGTTCAGTAACCAGGTTTGCTACCAGGGAAAATGGGTGACAGCAGTTTGTACATAAAGCATCTGGGGTGTTACCAGAGCCAGGATTCACAGAGGTTGAAATATCCCTGACTCAAGCAGTTTTGGAAGGTTAAAGCTACAAGTCAGCAGAAGAAAAACATGAGTAACTATAAAAAGGATGTTTGTAAGATATCCTTAGACATATATAAACTTAGAATAATTCTAACTTTTTAAGCCCAATCCTCTGCTACATAGCAACTTTCTCATCACTACCAGAAGGCCACCAAAAGAAGACCTAGCACATACATTGTGGTTTTTGCTTTCAAAGCATCCAAGCGTTACATAGGACAGTAATTACATGGCAGTTTATTTGCTGGGTTGCTAGATTTTTGAGTCTACAGATTAACTCTACAGGTAGCATGGCAGCCTTCTCATACTTAAAATAACTCTATATAATTAAAAGGATGTTACAGCCTCAGTTGATTTCGCACTTAAAACCACCCTCATCATCTTCAATCTGCCTGTTGAAGAAACACCAAGTGGCATCTCTGACAACTCAGAACAGAAAGCTGCACCGAAGACTTTCAGAACTCATTCGAGCTCAGGACGTGTTCATTAGCCTTTTGGGGATTTTTTCTGTTGTTTTGTTTGGTTGGGTTTTTTTGTTTTGTTTTTTTAAACAAAGAGTAGCCCAGCTTCAAAACCAAAGATTTAATTTCTCTCTTATTCACCATTGAAAATCTGTCATTATATAGAGATAATGCAAGTAAAGATCCGTTTTGCAGTTGTGGAAGACTGTATAAAATCTAAACTATATGCACAGATACAGGCAAGATTATTTTTCGATTATTTTTCCAACTGCAATTTAACCTTGATTTCCTTTCTTTGTATTCTGTTCATAGTACATCACCACAAGAAAAGCATACGCATCACATTTTAAATCAAAAAGTGTTTGCAGAGTTTTAAAACATACTATAGAAGATTTATTTTCTCCATTACAGTTCCTATATCCATTACAGATACTATATCCTAAGATGAGAGTGCTGAAAATACCACAAGTAAACATAAAGAAAAGTGTTGTTATCAGCTGAGCAGAGGGGGGAAAAAAAAAAAAATTACGCACACAGTTCCCTTTCACTCTGAGAGCTTGGCACAATGAGAGATTTATTTTTTCATTGCTTCTTTACACCCATCATAAGGTACTAAATTTGCTTGAGCAGAGACTCTTTTTCCTCAAGTTTCAGCCCAAAGTAAAAATTTTGCTGAAGGAAATGCATCAGATGTAGTGAAAATGCTAACTCTACCTTTCGGGTTAATGCCAGGAAGTATATCACTATGAAATTTAGTCCAAATGGAGAATAGTGTGAGGAAGCATGTGAAAAAAGAAACGGTAATAGTTATTGTGAAAATTAATTTTTAAAGAGAACAGTACTCGGCTTTGATAGAAAGTGTTTTCTGGGAATGGGTAGAGGCCGTGTTGAACTTCCTTGCACAGCTATGTGACCCCTGCCAATCAATGTCAACACTTTATTAATATTTTACTGAAAAAGTGTGAGATGATTCAAACTTTGGCTGTCTTGGTAGGTGTTGCTAAGCAACTTTACTGCCTGTCTGAGAACTAGTTTTCACAGCAACCTTTCCTTCAAACCAAAGGCCTTCATCCACTCAAAACACTTTCCCCTTTGTCAATGAAGAACCCGGCAAGTTATATTCCATCCCTCCCTTTATATTTTCCTCTCCATTTCCCACTGAAAAGAAATAAATTTAATAGTGTCTGAAATTCTCCGTTTTACTTACCATAATCACTGTCATAAAACACTATGAATTTCTGCCACCGCAGCTCAGTGACCAGTTTCAGCATGACATCGTTGAGGCGGACCGGCGGCCGGGCAGCCAGCGTGTACTCCTCCTCCTCCAGGCTGGGGTTCAGGTGGCAGGCTGTGCGTGGGGAGCCTCCCGTGTTGCGCTGGACAAAAAGGTGTGGGATGTGCATGGCATCCGTCAGGGACTGCAGGGCGTTGGCCGAGGCACAACCAGTGGATGTCACTAAGGCTAAGATCCCCAGGGTCATCAGGTCGCAGGCTGGAGAAGACAAGAAATAAAGCAGGGTTAGAACAAGCTCAGCAATTCCTTTGACCAGCCTGGATGCTAAGAAGGAAACGAGACAGGCTTTGCCCTTGCCATTAACAGAGCCGAAATGATTTCTATCACAGTACCAACTGAAGCCTTTCAGAGACAGGTCCTGTACCTTTACAGCAGGAGGCACTATCTGCAATCTGGACGGACAAGACAAAGTTGAGGACAGATAACATTGTTACTGTCATTTCTTCAAACAGGAGCTGATGCAGATGGAGATTACGACCCTTACTTGGTGGAAACAGGAACTTAACTCCCGCCTTTTAAAACCCACTTCATTTCTTTCACCTCGTAATGTTTGTTGTGCACATTGGATGAAGACTTCGGAGAAGAAAGAGCAATCGCACTTTCAAGGATTTGTCTTACACAACAGTTTTAAAGGATTTTTAAATTGATGACAATCATTCACTGTGTGTCTCAGAGCAATGAAGAAACAACAAAGGCACTCGTTAGAACAAAGGCAACTGGTGAATAACTAAACAATTATTAATAACACTGTAGCTGTCTTTTAAAAGATCTGGAAAAGCACATACCATTTAAAAACACAGCATATACACTTGAGCCCATTCGCTTTTGAGAATGAAGCGTTAGGTGAGTTTGAAGCACAGGCCGTGCAGGCTGGACAGCCCTGGGCAGCCTTGCTCTGCTGCTCAGGCCATCGGGCAGCCTCTCGCACAGCTCCCTCTTCCCAGGACTCCTCCGGGTAAGGACCTGATATTCAGCCAGGGTTGGAAAAGGTTTCCAGCCAAGGCCCCCAGCTGTCACTCAACAGCTCTTTCATCAGTGGCGGTGGTAAGACCATGTAGGACTATAAGGCAGCCACTGATGCCCGTTTTTACTAACCCCCTCGAACAAGCAGCAGCAAAGTTTGCCCCTGGGAGGCTCTGCACAGACCGTCCTCACAGGGGAGCGCTGCACCAGCCCCCAGGGGTGCCTGGCACTTCCTACCCCTCTCCTCCTTTGAGGAAGGCTGGGGACGAGCTCAGGGGTTCAGTAACTGTTGCAGTCCCCGAGCAACCACCCGCGCAAGCAGAGCCTGCCCAAAGGAAACCAGCCGCTCTGCTTCCCCAGGACAGAGGCCCGCCATCACAAAGCCAGGCAGGAGGCGACCAGAGACGCTCCACAGCCCAGCTGCGGCCTGCGTAAGCTTGCTAACAGGGGATAAACGACAGAGCCTCTGGGCTGCAATACAGAGCCCCTCTGGGCCATGCAGAGCAGCCCAGCAGGAAATTTGGCTTCCAGCTGGAGAGGGGAGGCTGCCCGCGCTGGCGCTTCCCATGTACAAAGCGAGTGCCTCGGCAGGCGAGAGAGCACGCGTGGCACGAGCTGCGGGACTGCCGGGGCACGCGTCGGGGCTGGTAAGGCGGGACAGACACACTGCCACCCTCCTACTGACCGCCGGTGGAAACGGACTGAGCGGAAGGGTAGAAAAGTGAACATGATGTATTAAAAGGATTTATTTTTCTTCCTCTAAACACTTCTAAGTATATCTCCACTTTCAGAGGCCAAAAAGTCAAAGTGACTGGACAGGTTGTGAATAATTAAGAGCAATTAACAGTTAATTATCAATTAATATTAATTACACAAAACCACAGTAATTAAATACACAAAACTGTTTCTAATGTGACCAGCAAAACGCTTTACCAAACATCTTCTTAGACCAGGCAGAAAATAAATATATTTCACTTTGATATGGGATAACAGAAAGAAAATGTTTGATCTTCTATATGCACAGAATATTCAACATGTATCCTAATGCAACAGAAAAAGATGAAGTGCTTTTAAAATTATTTCCTTGATGGTCTTTACAATAAACATATGTCAGCTGCATTATCTAAATTTACTCTGTGTTGATTATAGTTATATGAAATTGTTCTTTGTTTTTCCCGAGAGCTGACCTGATTTAACAGCAGGGAGGCATTACATTTGCCAAATGGGAGACCCAGGTTCGGGAACAGATTTGATTTCCCAGGCTTCTTGCCAGAGAAAACTGAACATGTCATACAGGTAATTTATTTAGTCACAGTAGGGGAGGGAACAGAGAAGTGGGAACAGAGGGAGAGAACAGCAGAACTGAGCTATAAACCCCTGCAGAGATCACCAACCAGCGAGCTTTGCTGTCACCGAGGGCGAGAGAAGCAAGCCACACGGGTCTGTAGAAGGAACAATTTACTTGCAAAGCAGACAGAAGGAGAGGAAAAACAAAGCCCTTTCTGACGGGAGGCTGCATTCAGAGAGTCACTTATTTGTGGAATATAGAGCTGATCACGAGTTGTATAGCAAGAGAGAACTTCATTCAGTGGTTGACACTAATCAAAAGCTGCTCACTTATTAGCAGCAAAGCACCCAGAGATACAACAGACCACAGCAAACGGGCCCCCTTATCTCCCCCAGCACAGCCCACCGAACACAGCTGAAATATCTCAAAGACTGTTTTGGCTGAGGCAGTTTCGTAGTTTTTGTCAATGGGTTAAAATGAAGAATTACTCAATACGCTTCTACGGTCTGATATTTTGTCAATTGATTATGTTCTGCCTGAAAGCATATGCTACACAGTAAGCGTTATCTCCTCTTGCCTCTCTGTTTTGAGATAATACAGCAGGCAATAAAAAACTGGAATGACTAAGGAAAAAAGGTTTCATATTTTCAGAATTGCTTTCTTTAGTCAAATTACAGAATGTGAAACAGAACGTGTCATATTTCTAATAGAAGACTTTCACTATATAAAAATACAATGGATTCCAAGAAGTTCAAACTCTCCAGACTTGTTACACTGACAGGCAAGAATAAGATTTTAGCACATAAAGAAAAAAAGTATTACTTTCTACATGAGTAACACAATGGGGAACAACTGCATAACAGACTCAAATTCATTAAAAAACTCATTAACTCTTAAGATATCTTGAAATCACTTAGCAAGAAAATGTTCAAGGATTACAGATTACCAGAAGAAAACTCCGGTGACTTTTTTTTTTTTAGGATTTCCCCCATATGCCTGTACTTTCTTGCATACAAAACTTTGTGACATGAGAACAGATGTGCAATTTTCTGTTTTACTTCATACCAGCTATGGATTTTCAGCAACAATCAAGCATTCCTGACTATGTGACTGAGTAAACCACTAATTCTGTATGTCAGTTGCAACTTCATAAGCACTCAAAAAGAACCTGCCATTTTTCCACATGAATTTCATAACCCTTATCTTGATTTCCTTAAAGCTGAAATAGAGAGATTTGAAGTGCCTTGGCTCGT
Source organism: Anarhynchus alexandrinus (assembly GCA_008711295.1). Classification (NCBI taxonomy): domain Eukaryota; kingdom Metazoa; phylum Chordata; class Aves; order Charadriiformes; family Charadriidae; genus Anarhynchus; species Anarhynchus alexandrinus. Next base: position 4,145,684 of record VUYV01000005.1, read on the forward strand.
GACAACCTACTAACATAAGGGCAAGGGGAATGAAAACATCCCGAGACCTTTAGTGACCTCTAATTACTATAGTTGCAGGTATAAGTTTCATATAGTTATAACTATGATGCTTTCATATTTATCCTGTAGAAATATTTACATAGATGAATTTCAAGAAATAATGCTTTTAAAGTATTTGTTCCACAGATAAAAAGACAACATTTAGCAATTCTGCCTCCAGATTTCACTGCTATATGAATAGCAATAGTTATTAGTTTACTGTACTGAACACCTTCATCACCATAAGGCTTCATTTCAAGAAGATACCAACATCCTACAAACCACATAGTATAAAATGTGCACTGTAACATAATGAAAACATGAACATCACCAGGCCTAAAGAATAAATTTGCATTCACCTATTTCAGTAGATTAAATTATGTCATGATAGCTGTTCATCAGTGTTGGCCTCCATCAACGGACCATCTCTCAAGCTTATTTCCCAAACTATTGATTAATCCAGTTTTTAGTTGTTTCAGTGAAGTATCTCTCCTAACCTATTCTTTTGAAGTCTGTTTTCAGAAACTTCCCTTTCGATATCTGCTTGACATTTCACATCTCGAACTGTTATTTCCATTACAGAGTTTCACAAGACACTGTCTACTCTCTTCATCTATTCCCTTGTTGTTTTCCATTTAGCTTCTCTGTGTCATCTCTGTCACGAAGTTGGCAGAAGTAACATAGGTTAATATATTTTGGGCATCTTCTAACATCCATTTGTCTAACTTGAATCTTACATCATAGCAACACACACTGAAAATCTCTCTCGTTTGTAACCTACATCTCTAACTTCAGTCATATCCCATTAAGACCATGCTTAAGACTGAAAGAGCAGCTATTATTTTTCAGACTGCACCTTACCCATATGACCTTTTTAATCAGTGGGACTCCTCACAGCACCTGAGATGATGCATGGATTCTGCTTTGCTACAGTCATGTTTAAGGTCTTGTTCTTCTGCCATTGCCTTGTGTATTGCCATCCTATTTCTGAAGACAGGTGCAGATGGCAAAGTCCTGATTTGGCACAATCTTCATAGGGATATTTGCATTAAGAGCTTTAGCTCAGATCTCTCTGTAATTAAATCCCTCTCTCTCCAAACTGCAGGGAATCAAAATACTCCAAGAGAAACTGTTATCTTGCTCCTGGCAACATGACAATATGACCATCTTCCAGTCTCCCTTTCAGTGGTTTCCTATTATTCAGAAAAGGGTAGAAACTTGTTCCTTTGTTTTCACAATTATCAATAGACCAGCTGCCACTGTAATTTCTGATCTAACAATATATCCACCTACTGGCATTCACACTGCCTCTTCAAACTTCAATGCCTTTCTGTCTCTCACTTCTGTGTATCACTATAGCTGGTCCTACCCACTTTGGACACCATCTGATCATATTTGATAAATCCTCTCTAAATTGTTCTTTATTTTTACTTGATTTTTTTTATTCTTTTTCAGTTTGACTAACCCTTAGGAGCTCTTTACTGCACTGCAAACGGAGAATCATCCTAACCACAAATTATCTGCATTTTAAAAAATTTCACTGTTTGAAAATTGAGAGGTTGCTGCTTTTTTTGCTCAGAAAGATTTTCAAATCAAGGAATAGAACCTTCAGATCTGGCAAGAGAAAGGAAATCCAGCCACACTGCATACACCTGATATTTCTGGTGTAGTACTCTGCAATGAAATGATTAACAAAGTTGGCACTTAAGAGTTTGTAATTAGGTTTCAAAGCTACTATCCTGCTGAGATGAGATGAGGGAGTTCATGCTTGCCTTGATACTATTGTCTCAGTCAATCTGGCAGAAAACTAATTTTTCACATTGTTTATCTTTGAAACCAGTAGGGGAAAAATAATTTTATCATTAGAACATCAAATTCCAGAGAACATAGCAAATTGGGGGGGGAATCTATTTCAGGAACCCAAATCCTAATATTCCATGAGATTATCAAGGCCTGTAATTTATTCTGCTGAAAGTGCATAGTTAGCAAATCTACCAACTGGCCTAGCAAGCAAATGCAGAATATCATGTGCTATATACAAATAAGCACACAAGGAACTAGCTTTTGTATTATTTACTTATTTATTATTATAATTATTTATTACAAAATTTAATCAACGATTTGGTTTATTAGCCAATTTATATATAAACAGATAGACGTAACAAAAGTTTTGGGTGAAACACTAGAAGAGTAAAGAATTAGGAGCTAAAAATATATCAGTTCAGAAAGCTGATAGGCTGTATCTTTAATCAAGGTGTAAAGTCTGTGGGAAACGCATCCATAGTGGTATTCTTTAATTAAATGGAAAAAGTCCTTCTGGGATGTTTGTCTGGAGCACTGAGATGAGGTAGAAAGGATGGAGATAGAAGAAAAAAGACTGCAGCCCTCCAAGCAATATTTCAAAATCAAGAGGGTGATGATACAATTCCTTCAGCTGAAACCGACATAACACAAACCAGAGAAGTGAGCATTTTCACATAGGTCTAAACAAAACCCAAATGCTTCTGGCTGTAATACATAAACTTCATAGAAGTTGAGGAACGAACCTACAGCTAATTCAGCCCCACGGAAAAATGGCAAAAGACTATTAGCTATCTACATTTCAATTCTCTTTAGGCCTCAAAAGGCCTTTAAAATTTAAATGCTTTTGTGCAAAACTAGTCCATCAGGCAGACAAAATAATCTTATTAATATCACTGAAAATGCTTCTATTAAAAATACTGATCTATAGAAAGATTCACTCCTACTATCGGTGAATTAAGGACAACATCAAAATTAGTCATCTAAGCACTCACTCAACCCCAAAGAATACTTTTTTCCTTACTTTACATTTTATGATGTTTGCTTACTCTTCAGCTTCTTTCATTAACTGAGAAAGGCAATTCATAATGAATTCGCATCACTGGCGCCTAACGTCATGCTATCAGTTGTTGTTCCTTTGGATACTTAGCAATACATATATTTTTCTTTGTTCCATTTCTGTAAGCTTTTACTTACCTTTATGTTCTATACTTACACTATGTTTCTTCAAATAAGTAAGAATTTATTATTTTTATTATGGAAACCCTACACAAAGCTATAGTTACTTGTCATAGAATAACTGTTAATACAGAGAAAAGATAACAAATGTAGACAGCAAAAATCTTTTATGTTGCGCTTTTATTGCTGTATCACCTCATATGTAGCGAAGATGAATATTTCTTACTCCATTACACAGACCTTCAATCAAAATAAAATGCACCTTAAAACAAGAAAGCAATTTCACAATTAGTCCATTGTGGCTTGATGCAAAAATCAAACCAACCAGAACCCCTAACTACCCCAACTTAGAGGTGTGTGTGTTTCGCATATAACATTGGAGAACAATAAATATTTCCTCCCTTTTCATTTAAACAGCTCTTCTTCTGCATCTGGGACCAGGATACAGGCATTCTTAGATCCTGCAGTCCTTGATGTGACTATTTTGGAATCTACAGGAAAGTCTGACATAGCCTTACCATAGATCCTGACAGCAATTGTGTTGCCCGCTTGCTAGTGTTCAGAGCCCAAATGTGATGCCAAGTCTTCCACCAGAGATGAGAATGTCAAATCATAAAAATATTCCCTGTGTATAATAACACATTGTGAAAAGGGCCTTGGAGAGCATCTCTGACTAGCCTGGCCTTCCAAACACAAATACAACTACAGATGAATACAGCAGAGACTCATGCAATAAATAATTAAATAACCAGTCTGAGAACTAAAGAGGACAGATCACGCCTGGAGTTTGTCAGATAGATAACATTCTTGCTGCACTGAACAGAAACACAATAAAAACTTAAGACAAAAGAACCATGTACCCAATACAAAGACAAAGCAACCTCTAATGCTTGCCTCCTCAAAATCCCTATTTTCTGGAGTCTCACATCAAACAAACCTCCCTTTATCTCTCCTTTTTCTGGAGCCATGAAACCCACATTGGGAAGAATTCACAATAAATCAGTGCAGGGCTCTCTCCACTTCCAGGAAGCCAAGCACACCTTCTTCTGCCAGCTCACAAGCTCAGGAAGAGCTTCAAAATCTCATATACACCATATTGCCAGCGCATCTCTGAACAAGATGCCAATGCTTTCCATTGTGTAAATATGTATGATGTAAGGTCTTTAATAAGTGATTGGCAACAGCAATAAAACCTGGGGCCATGGTCCCTAAAATCACAGGCTTATAGCGCCAAAGCTAAAAAATGCATAAGCCAACCTGAAGCAGGATCATTAGCGGCTAAACATGGATGAGACACTGCCAGTGAGGCACAGACTACCAGTAACTCCATGAAAATGCGAGAAGCTCATTGTTGACCTGTGGCAGGCTTGAATTTTTCCTTTTAGTGCAACTATGAAGGAAAATTGGCATTTGGCAGCAGTGGAATTATTGTGAGCCCTCCATGGTGGTTTGTTGGTTTGTGGTTGTTTTTTTTTTGCTACTTAGTCTCCTAATAACTACCAAACTAAACCATTACCCTAAACAATATATTCGAAAAACGGAATAATTACCATTTAGCCTTTTGCTGAATTTTCTCCATCCTTCATTATCTCTTTTTTTTTTTCTTAAAAAACACAAGATAAGGGAATCTTAGGTGTTTTTTCTTAGCAACTGAATCTTAGCAACAGAAATAAGACTGGCCAGTCAGTTGATAAACATTTTCTTTTTTTCTTTTAGAAAAACTTATCATAAATTGTATGGCTAAAGTGCTATAGCTGGACACTTCAGTCTCCAACTTAGGTAAAATTCTCAGCAGGCCAGCTCAAAGCACTTCATGATCCAAAAATTAGGTACACATCATCGCTTACATTTTCTAATATAATGATTATTTCAGTAGGCCACCAGTTATGAGGAAAAAATTCCAGAAAGCCAGCACATACATTCAAGAAAATAAGTATTTACCTACATTAGTGTGCGTATTTGAGTAGACATGTAATCAGTATATCAGAATCTCCCTGACAAAGCAGCATCTAAAGCCACCTCAAAAGCTAAGGAAAGCATGACATGCAGAACAGAGGCACACTGCCGCTGTCCTTGTACTGCTTTGCCCACACTGCCTGTTTACTCCTTCTGGGGTCAGAAGCTGGATCCATCTCCTTTTGTGCCACTGCTCAGAGCACTAACGGGGCACCTCGTTACTGCTCGTTGACACTGGCTGCATAGGAGCAGCAGTATTTAGATCTTCAACTTGGTTTCAACTGTATACTGTACGACCTGATGTCTTGTGGGCCAATTCTCAGCATGTAGAAACTGTCAGAGCTCCCCTGACATTACCAGAACTGTCCTTTACCTCTAAATAATAATCACTGTGCCTTGTTTTCTCCATTACCCCCTTAGCTCAGCATTTTCAGTAAACTGCCATTGTTGCCACGCACACACACAGACAGATCACCGAGTGTTAGTATGAAGGCTGCAAAACACTTATTTCATAGGACCTATAGTTAACACACAAAATTGCATAAATCCTTTTCCTAGAATGCACATTGACTGCAACAATTGGAGGTTTTAAGCAATTTCCCTGGAAAAGCAAACCAAAGAGACTTTACAGTGCACAACAACATTCATTGTGTCAGAATCAACCCACTAAACCACTAGCTGCCATCCTTGAAAAGTTAACCAGAAGCAGGAAGAGGAACAGTCTAGACCACTCTTCTGTTTGCGGTTATGCAGATAAAGAAATTATTTCAAAACAGTAAGTAATATACCATAGAGAAGGAAAACAGTTATCACAATTGGAGTTGTGGCTTCCGTATAATTTATGGGAGCATATTAATAGCTCTCTTCAGTCTTTAATAGTCTAAAATAAACCCCAAAAGTCCTCTTACACCAAGCACACAAGTAAAACTGCTCTGCTGGCAAAACGGTTTTGTTTCCGTACAACTGAGTGATGCCATCAAGTGGTCAACAAATGCACCAGTTGTTTTCGAAGTAAGGTTTTGGGGTTAATCTTCATTGAGCAAGCTACATTTTGCATGGTAAAGCTACCACCATGAAATCAGTACAAGACATGCTCCACTGATAAAAGCGCATTAATTGAGAGCGTTAGTGACAGATAAAAGATGGCCTTGTTTTCACAAAGACAGATCTGATACTGCTCTCTAGCTCCCCCAAAGAAGGTAAGAGTCTCTGGGAGCAGAAATGGCTTTACAACTAATCAAGTTTTAGTTGGCTATTGGCTTTGCAGTTAGGTGGATTTGGAAGATCAGACCAGGAAAGATTGCGTAATACACATATATAAAAAAAAGAATTTTAAAAAAATAGATAACAGTTTATCAATGTGAGTAGTTAAGGATGTGAAACATCATAGAATTTAAACATTTTCTAATTTTTCCTGAATTAATAATAATAAAAACCATCCTTAAAGCAGCTATATAGTACTAAAACAGTATAGAAATTCTCCAGAATAACTGTACTTCTGTTTTCTCCACAAATTTAATCCCATTAGTAATGGTTTTCTCCCAGAATCATAGCTTGGCATGATGTTTAAAAATGTGAATAAGCATTTCTGGTAATTTTGAACAAAGCATGGTTTTACAGAGCTACACAATAATCACAATGGCAATTGTAAGGCACTAGGTAGAACTGAACCAGCTTTGAATTTTTTTCTTCTTTTGTCCCCTTCAACACTAGTTCTGAGGTAGAATTAACTGCAAACCATCTCAATAATTCAAGGGATATAAACAACAGCTTTTCTGAATTTGATTTCCATTCTTTGCAAGTTCTTCCATAATTATGTTTTCTTTTGCCCTTCAGCACAGAATAAACTGCACTTTCTCACCCTCTGCTGCTTTCACCTGCCTTTCATTACAAATCATAACGACATAAAAGTATTTTTTCACACCTTCATTAGCATTCTGCAGGGATGCTTGACTTTGCCGCCTCCTTTGGGACTATTTTACATGTACACACTGAGTACTATTTTAACGTCAGCGCGGCTCAGGCTCAGTTCTGGCATGCACAAAAGGAAAACACTCTCCTGCCATTTACAAAAAGCAGTCAAACGTAGCAACTCTAGACAAGCTGATAAAACCTCCCAGTTCTTCCGTACCAAAAAACTCATTTGGATTCTGAGCAGTATTGACAAGCAAGGAACATGTTAGCCCTGCGTGCCTCTCTAATTAGCAGCAATGATACATATGCACAAAAAGTGCCAATAGAAACTTCAATTTTGGGGGGTCTTCCCCTCCCTTAAATCGTTCTCCTTTGTATCATGCCTTATGCTGAAAGGAGGGATGAACACCAGTCTAAGCATCACGACGTTGCTTCTGAAGTACAAAAGATTTCTCTATTCTGTTGTTTCCCCAGCACATCAGGAGCACGTGCCACTCACTGCACAATCCTACTCACCCAGAAATTTTAAGCAAATCAAAACACCGACGACACGCGATCTCTTTTCCGTAACCAATCTGCCATTGTGCCTCTGTAAAACGCCTACTTGAAAACAACAAATTCAAACAACTGCAAACATCACTCCAAAGCAGAATTCTATGTCCTCTGACCTAAACATTAAGCAGGAGACTTAGAAGGGAGCCTCCAGGGTATATATAATACCATCAAGGGCTGCTGCATTATGAGAAGGCTAAATGTTACGAGACTCAAGGTAAATTCAGGAAAGCTACCATTGCCTTACACACGGACACTGAGTTCCATACTCCAACAACCAGCTCAAGAAATGCGCAGCCCTCAAACTTATCCTTATCATCCTCTCTGGGATCTTCCCCCCTCCAATAGCTGTTACTTCTACCAGCGAAGTGGACAGCAATATTACGTAAGGCAGACGAGACACCAGAAATCAGTTCACGTAGCCGGGGAAGCACACCCATGGTGAAGGAGCTAACTTATCCAAACAACGTTCATTTATTTATGCCAACTGCTGAAAGTCTTGTAGTGTTTAGGAATCTAGCTGTGACTCAGTACATATTTATAGCATATATTTATTGACAAGTTTTAGGGGTTGATCTATTGAAAGTTCTCTGCAACGTATCACATACTTACAATTGCATTCAAGGATTATGCAAATATCCCAAGCCTAGCAACAGTCTAAAGCTGCTATTTCGTTTTCTAAAATCAACTTTAAAAGGAACACTTTCTTCTCTCCTCAGCCATGAAACACATAATGAATGCCAAAATTATTTTTGCTCAGTACTAAGAAAAAAGATCCTGTCCTCACTCAGCACCAGTATTCCTTACATGGAAACCACTTTGCTCACAGATCACAAATCCCCAGGACCATCCAGTCCTACAAAACGGGTGGCATTAAAATACTGCAAATCCGCATTCTCTAGTTTTCATTTTAGCAGTTGCCTTAGAGTAACTTCAGACACCACACAACTTTTTAAACACCTAATAAAGCTACTCTAAATTATTGGAGTATTAGTCTGAATTTCTCTCGCCCCTTCAGCTCTGCATGAATCAAATCAGGGAAAAACATCAAACCCCACAAATTTTCAAGAGTTCTCATCTGAATATATGAAATTAGCCAGTTGCTCAAACATGTTTAACACCTGATAGTTCCCACTGCGAACCTCAGGACAGATTTTCAAAAAGCCTCAACATTTATGCACCTCTTACCCAGAGGCTGCCTGAAGACCAGGCTACTTCTTTTGATGCTTAAATGAGACCTGACCTCTCGACAGTTGCTCCCATTTTGGACTGCACATTTAATTAATTATTTTTTTTTTTACTTTTTTTTTTTTAAAATCATCTCAACCTCCATCTCTGTGGATAATCAGATATTACACTATGCATAACCAGGCTTCCTCATACCAGCACAGATGCAGAATATTTCTTTAATCTCATATTATTCAAAATTGTTTAAAAATTGGCATAATTACATCTTGCACCTAAGGTTTCTCTACACATGAAAGTCACTCTAGGGAAGAGTGCCACCAATTTGAAAACTAACAAGGTATCCGGGAGTTTGATAGAGGTGAGTGCCTTTTCAGCTACATCTACTGTAAAGGTGGAATATTCAAAGTCACACTGAAAGGCAAATCAAGAGTCATTCAGAGGGTTAAGTGCAGTCACAGGGCCACAATCCCACAGAGATGCAGTGGGGATCTCTCTCAGGACTGCAGTGACTGCAATTTTTTTTAATATATATATATATTTTTTTTTTTTTTTTTANTTTTTTTTTTTAAATAGAAGAGTTTTATTTATCCATTGTTCAGCTAGTGACCAGGTTCTAGGGACTCACAGAATTATTGTTTTTTCAAAGCACCGGAATCATAGCTGTGAAGGAGTCTGTTAATGTAATTCAAGTTTCAGTAAGATATTCGGAGCAATTTTTTTTTTGTATACACCTTAAAATTACTTGCTAAAGTGACCCAGAAGTAGGAGACAGGTATATTAAATTCATATGGAAAAAAAAAATCACCTTTATACAGTAGTTCACTGAACAAAAATAAATACGTATTAATATTTTATTCCACTAGTATTCTGTCTTAAACAGTGTCCGTCGCTGATTAGCCCATCTGACCTTCCCTTTGAGCTTTCTGTCCTCTAAATTTCTTCCTTCACCTTCACTACAGTTACGGAGTACTACTTGTAATCAGGTTTCTATGGATAAAACACTGTGCTGACAATTAAAATGTTTTATTAGGAATAAGACAATTGATGCCACTACTAAATTATTCTAAAGCATCATATTTTCAAAGACCTGTAATTAATTGCAATGCTTACACATTTTATTGACTACTTAGAGACAAATAAGATAGAGTCATATATATGAAGCTAATCATTAAATTAGATTATAAAAAGACTACAGACCGCACAATGGAAGAGATATCCAAAAACCAAATATTTCACCAGTAAGTGAGCCTAAACTGACTAATCCAGAAGGAACCACAAAAGGATCTGCTATTAAAATACCTCACCTTCCACTGAAAGGGATCTTTTCACTTAAAGGCTCTGCTCTCAGCTGTTACACATTTCCTTCAGCTTCATCTGATTTCAGGAACTGCATAACAGAAAATTGTCAAAGTGGATAACAGAGGATAACTTGAGCCCCATGACATTATGTATACATAAATATGTTATTACACTTCTAATTAGGTGCTACTTAGGCTATGTTACTAATAAAGCTTAACTGGCTGTTACGTTTGCATTCATAAAAATCTCATTATATAAAACCTCCAGGTAACTTTCTTAGTCCCAGACTAAAACCAAAATAATTTTTCCCTGTTCTCCTACCACAGGATTTGAATGAATCCTCTGGCAGACCAAGGGAGCGACTAGTGTGCTATGGTCGGAGGAACCAATCCTAAGGAACAAACAGTTACTAAGACATTATCACATGCGATGGGACAAGTAACACTCGATGCAGAATTCCAATATTGAATCTTCCTGACTGTGTTTCTACAGAGCATTGTAACACCAGTAACCACTGCTTCTGTGGAGAGCTAAACACAGAGGGAAGGAAAAATACTTAAACTGACAAGATAGACCTCATACCAAGGAAGCCAGCACCAAATTCCAACTCCCTGCCTGGGGCACACAGAGGGATTGGTTTAAGAAAACAAAAAGATACACCTCAAATACAGAGGCAGAACAAGTAGGTCAGAAAAGGCTCTTGCTTTCAAATATCAATTCTCTTTTTACCAGTTACAAAAGAATAAATGACTTATTAGAAAAGGGAATTTCCGATCAGAAGTACTACTACAAATGAAGATTTTTGCTTGTTTATTGATAGGTCACCAGCTTCTCACTAAAGGCTTTTACCTTGTGCATTAATTATTGGGTCATACAGATTTTTTGAGAATATGTGTTATAGTCACATGCTTAAGTCATAAGCCAAGTAAAAAAAATAAAATCTGAAGCAAAATGTTAGAAAGCCTCAGCAGCTACAGCCTCCTTACAATTCCCACACTGTCCCAAACACTAGGGAATTTTACTGTGAGAGCAGCACTCAAATGCTAGAGCTGCTAAAAATCAAGTTACAGCACGGAACCATAGACAACAAAATGTCAGGTTTCAAGCCTGGACATACTGACAATAACTACGTTAGATTCCCTGCAGGGCTAAGGGTTTTTTTCATTTATCCTTGTATGATTGTTATACTTGCTCGGATTTTTTTCTTTTGTTGTACATCTTTATAAAATCATTGACCCATTCGGAACATATGCTATATACACCAGCTAAACTGTCACTTTCTTTATACCTTTTATTCTTTTCTCATAATCACCGAGTTGTTTTCATGAAATAACTTGACTATACGGGGGAAGGGAGGGAAATCAATACCCAGGCCTGGTGGTGCTTTCCCTTCTAGAGTCTCACTTGTCTGATTTCTATTAACCTACACGATTGGCATTGTGGGCTTTTAAAGTTTCCCAAATCTCTCCAGAAGCGAGGCATTGCCTTCTGAGGTTAGCTCTCTAGACACATCGCGAAGGTGCAGTTTCTGAGAGCTCAGACATCGTCTGGTTCTGCAGACTCAGTGGCTACTATTCACCTTGCAAGCTTCCCAATTTACTTAAAATAACCCTTTCCCAAAGATCCAATTTCATGAGCACTACACTAGACTATAATTTTTCATTCAAGGATCTCTGACAGTCACAATACGTACCATAGCTTTTGAAGTAGCTGCTAACACAAGAAACAGCATAAAAAATACCAACACCCCATTTCCAGTCTCCTCAACACATTAGTCTCATCTGGATGACTCGTCCAGATTTATGTGATGTCTTCAGACTGAAGACTTGTCTGTCCCCTTCTCTTTCCTTCTGTTTCTTGCCTAGACCACAGAGAGTCTTCCCACATTTAATCTTTTCTCTCTCCTTCCTTAAAAGGAGTGTTGAAAGACCTTGCTTTTATAATCTATTATGATGCCTTTGCAATTTTATAATACAGTCAAATTTGTGAAGAACTCTTTGGTCACCAGCTGACTGTAGTCCCCACTAATAATTTCGTTTCCTGCCTTAGAGATTGCTCTTTATAAACCAATTTTTTCCTAAACAGTAACAAATCCTTGCTTCGAGGGCCTTCCACAATCACAGGTGGTTTGTGGATCTTTCCACTGGTACTTTTACACTGTCACTAAAAAATCCTGTCAAAAATAAGAGACAAAAGGAAGGGAGAGTATCCATTTTTAAAGTGGACTTTCAGCTGCTCTATATTTTTGTATAGAGTTCATGATCTTGGGAAGAAACCTTGCATTGTAAATAAGCCAACTCTGAAGGAAGTTTCAAAATAAAGTGATTCACACATCACAAAACATTTTTCATATGAACTTAATAGCACAGCAGATGCATTTTCCCCATAATGTAAATCATTCATCACTACAGAGCTCCATCATCTTCAGAAAGAGCTATGCTTTGTTTTTCCCCTTTCTTTTTTCTCTCTTATCAGGTATATTAAGGCTTTACGTTGGTTAACGCAGCCAGAAAACTCTTTTTCTCTCTCATACCAGAAATGGAGTTTCAGACTCTTCTTGTCACAGATCTGAATCACAAAGATAGGCTTGTACATTAGCAGTCTATCTAAATGCCTTCCTGCTATTGTTGTCCCTTTCAACCTTTGTCACAGCTCACTTATCTTCTCTCAAATTACGTTTTAAAGCTAGGACCAGGACAACTGAATTTTTAGCTACGTCTGTCTAGTGCCTTGGCTTAGATAGTTCCTAAAATCTTGATAGACAGACAGGTTCTTCAGCAATGCAAGTGCGTGGCTGTACTAAAACACGCTTTAGAAAGCATATACTTACACACACACACACCCATCCCCTAAAGTGAGTTCTACAGCGATCTTGAGCAATTTCTAGAGTATTTATTATATACAAAGTCCTATGAACCACTGGTGTTTTGGACCTGATTCATCTGAATAAGCAACTCTGAAATCAAACGGTATTTATTCCCTCACCAGGCTGAAACTATTTTGTGCAACCAGGAAAACTACCTCCTGGAAAGGACATGTCAGCTGATTTCTCAAGGGGGATTTTGTCAGACATTCTCTCCATCTTTACATAAGATTATTTTGATATAGTCCAAATCTACATCTTGACACTGTCTGTCTGGCAGACAATGACCTCGCACATTTATTACTCTTTGAAATTCCATGGAGATCAATCTTATTTTATATATATATTTAGACTGACAAGTATTTCTCAGTTCTACAAGAGAAAAGTGATTTTTTTCCACTGATAACAGGGTTCCTAAGCTGTACAGCCCAAGGCATAATATATTATCCTCAGCCACAGCACCAGTGGAGGGTGTTAATAAAGCCCCGGCCTGAAGCAAGCTTAAAGTTTGAGGGAAATTTAGCTCCCTCTTACTCTCTTTACACATTACATCTAGGTGTAACAGAGGCATACGTGGATGCTCCTTCCTCACAGCCCTCTCCTAGTGCAGGGTGGCTGCCACATACCAGACACAGCATGGACACCCTGGGGAACAAGGCCAACATCTCCTGTAAAGACACACTGCTTTCTCTATTCCTTGGCCTGGTGACTATAACAATGCATGGCAAGATGTTACGGGTCAGCTGCGTGACTGGATCCTATCAGCAGGAGAAGGATCGTCAAGTGCATTTGAACCTATTTTGTGACAGGGAACCTGGACAACTAGGGAAAACCATTTTTTTCTCCCTTCCACTCAAAATCTTTTCCAGTCTAAGAGACATTTCCGTGCAATGTAACAAAACGCAACATTTTCTTTTCTCGCTTAATATTTTTCCATCTCCTTGGACTTCTGTACATGCAGGAGACTGTTGTGGTACACTTGTTTAAGTCGGGGGAAAAAAGGGGTTCTGAATTGGAGGAGTGCCTATCATTTTATTTTTTTTTTCCCAGATCAACTACACACTTGAGTAGTTGCATTGACCACAGCTTTCCAGGTAACTCTTAGAAGCTAAGCTTCTTTGAACATTAAAACTGGATGAAAAGGTTTTTGTGAGCAATGACCAAATAGCAGCTAAATTGTCAGAAAGACTGCAAACCAGAAAGATTATACAAATTAGATAAAAGGATGTGTAGAGTCCTAATACAGAGTCTTCATTAGCTCCCCTCTTAAGAATAACAACTACATCATACTTTGGGAAAAATATTTTTCAATATCTGTTGGTCATTTATTTATGCTTGGGTTGGCAGCAGAGCAGGAAGTTGGTAGCAGCTGAATTAGGCTCTCAAAAAAAAAAAAGTAATCTTTTGTTCAACAAGTCTGAAGATATCAAACTGACCAACCAGGTCACCTGTGATAGAGAAAAATCACATGCAACTTGCATCATATCTGCCTTTTCCCTGAAAAGATGCATTCTAAATAAAGAGGACTCATTAACATAACATTAGAATTCAGATACATGGACAACTGATGAGTTATTTGTGTAGGTAACATTCAATTTATACACTGATTTTAGAACATAGAGAAATGCATAGTGGAAATGAAAGGCAATACTTTCTGCCAGTGCTCTCAGCTAGCCTTGTCTCCATTTTGTGTTAATTAGAAAGCAACTTTAATGTTGTGTGAAGATATCCTTTTCAACATTCGGGACTAGATGCTCAGAGCCCAACCAGCCGGACAGAACCAAGCCCCAGGAGACAACACAGACTTCTAGTGCCAATAGGTTCCTGGGGTGTATGCAGAGCCCCATATGAGATAAGCAGCTACATGGTCTCTTTGTGCCCCACAATGTACCAATGCACTGGAAAGCATATATGACCCCAAAGTATTTTGAAGTGACAAGTTTCTTGCCCACTGACCCTTGCTGAAGTCATTTAAATATAAAGCTCCACAAAGCAAAAAGATCGCCCACAAGAAGTTTCATACAAAGAATATATGCAACTTTTTTAGACAAAGTTAAAAAAAAATATTTGAAATCTAACCTTTAAATTTCAATACAGGTAACACCTTTTTTTTTTCTTTATTGATTTTACAACCTAAATGCTTGCAAAAGGCAAACATAAATGCATAATTTTGTTTTGATTCTGAAATGGAAAACCAGCAAGACTCAGCTTAAGCGTACTGTACCACACCAGCTGGAACTTGCACTTCTCAGCTGACAGTATTATGCCACAGGTGAAATCTCTTTAGTACCTGTCCATCCCAGCAGTCCCCTCCTATGGATCACCACTGGGCAGCACAAACAAAAAACGAGTAACAGTGGTTCAGTGGCTCATGTTCAGTCTGAAGCCCTCAAGGAAAAGAGTTTCTGTAAACGTGATGTTGATTTGCAGTGATGCCTGTACATGGATACATCCACAACACACTTCCCATCTTTCCAGAGCAAATCAGGATCACTAAACACCTCTCTTGCACTCCCACCTACAAGCTTTCTCATAGTTGTATTTGGGACAACACTAACTCACAAGCGCATGTACAGTGTTTTTTCTATCTAACATATGTATATAGGATCTGTTGATGCAGTAAGAGGCAAATTCCTTGTGGGCCAATTTTTACCACGCCTATACAGTAGACTAAACTCTGCCATAAATCCCAAAACAGGTCCACTTCTCACAGAGCACTTCATACTCTTTGTGGGCTGATGTGCAGGTTGTCCTGCCATGGACAGGGGTGCAGGTGCTCAGCATGTCGGCCAGAAGCCATCACAGGCTCTGACAGTCCTTGCCAAGCTGCTAGGTGACTCCACCAGGCCAGAAGACTTTTGGTCCCTTTATATCACCACCAAGCTTTCCCATTCCTCCCTCCCCACTTCATGAGTCAGGAAGGACCCAGGTTGAGCCGTCTAGTTACTGACCCACGCTTGACATCAGCCCTGAGCAGCCAGGAGATCCTGTGAGTCTCAGCAGCAGTTAAATAACCAGTACTCACACCTGACACTTCATACAGCCCATGTGCTACTTCAGCCCACAAGAGAGTCACTTTCCTCAAGGGTCTGCAAGCTAAAAAATTTTGGCCTCTATAAATTCCGTTTGGGGTGAGCATCAGCTGGCAACCACTTGCTTCAGTTCTTCGCTATGAAGAGCCTGAGATCTCAAGGGCAAGTTATACAAAGCCTCCAGCATAAAGCATTGCCTGGCTCCCTTCTTCGCTTTGGGAACGTGCCAGCTAAAATGGTGACTGAATCTGTCAAACACAATTCCCAGTCTCTGTCGCTCAGAAACCCTATCCAAAAATGACAGGCTCTCTACTTCACCAAGAATGCCAATGTTTGTTTAGAGTGCAGTAAGTGCCACAACAAGCACAGCGCTTTAAGCCACTTACACAAATGAGGACACACTAAACTTTTGTTACCTACAGGGTCAGTTGTTTAGCTGGGAAACTTTATTTCTGATCTCTGCACATAGACAGAAAGAAAGGAGTCACACTGCTAATTTATACAGATGAATGATAGCAATGTCTAATTTCCTTTGTGTAGCCATTTCTGTTTATTTCTTTTCTTCGTGTTTTCCTGGCATACTTGCATGAAGCATGCAACGGCGTTCTGTTTGAGTGGTTAATACAGCATGAAAGGAAATCCATACTTGTCATGACATTTCAGGCCCTGCACCACAGAATCACATGTAATATTATTTTTGGCTACTGAAGGCAAAACAGTACAGATGCTATAAAAAGCGAGTGACCAGAAATCTGAATTCCTATAAGCTATTTTTAATGTAAATAACTGTCCATTTATTTCTCATGCAGTCCAGGATCTGCTGTCTTCTGTTACAAATTATGATACAGTATGTTTTTGCAGTTATCTGTCACAGTTCTACTGAAAGATAGGTTAAGGATAAAGTTTCTTTTGAGGCAAAACTTTTGGGGACCTTTTGTGGACTTTTGTTATCCTCTAATTGTTCCTCTGCCAGGGTTCAATTTTGCACTCCTTGTGTAAGAATCACCTTCGCTGAAGGGAAAGACAATATCGAATCTATCATATTAGCCAGCTAGGCTTGTCTAGGCCAGTGTCTTCTGCATGTCTGTCACCAATACCACATGAGCCTCACTAAAGCTTGCAAAATCTTCTGCAGACATATATGAAGCCAAACTCCCATAACAGAATATTCTTCAGAATATTGTCACATTCACTGGCTTTTGTGCTGAAGCATGAGGATTTAAATTCTTTATAATTTCTTAATCCTATCAAATATAGTTGTGCATTTTCTAGTTATCTGTATAGTCTAATCCTTAAAAAAAATAAAAATCCTACTAAGATCCCAAGCATTCAGTATGGTAACTTTATGAGTTCAGAAAATTCTTGCTGTTTTTAAGCCTTGACTCTGCTTCCTATAGAGTTAAAATAACAAAATCCCACTTGCTTTCTCTTTCCATCACCTTTTTCCCTCCTTCAATTACAGATCCTCTTCTTTTACATAACAGCTCCAAGATTTTGGTCTGCTCCACATCTTTAATCAGCTTTCATCTCCCTCTGAATACTTAAGCCTGTGTTGCGTATATCTTCGCAAAACACAGTCATCAGAAAAGGAAAGAAGAGAAACATGACATTCCTAACACGCTTACACTGAGCTCTCTCCAGTGATGCTCGGGTCATTTTTCCCCCATAAACTGCAATAAAACTGTGAAATTCCTTATTTTTCCATAAGCACAACTTTGCAAGTCTTGGCAGCAAGTTTCACCTGCCATTACACTACCCATTCACCTACCCTTGTTCGGAGTCACTACAGTTACTGCCACCTCTAGTCTGAGTGTGTCATCCATACATAATTGTTCTTCCTAATTCCACATTAGGGATGAGAATATGACACACTATTTTATAGTATAGAACTTGTGGGGATTCTCAGCATTAGGTTTTAGCTGTGCTGATCATTCGCATTTCACATACTTCCATAGACAGCTCCCTAATTACGACTGCTTCTCACCTCCACTGTCCCTTTCTCCAGAACTGCTTAGATTCGCTGCTGGCTCCTTCCGAGAGCATTTGTCAGAGTACGATTTTTCCATATGGTAACCCATTGACCTATAATAGTATTGTCTGTACATTCTGAAAAAATATCTATACTTTAGAGCCAACGTTTCTCCCTTTGGTGAAGATCACATTGTTTTATAACCACGCGTTTAATTGGGTAGTGCTTTGGGAAATTGTTGTGGCTTCAGCAAAAGCCACAAGCTTTCTTGTAAGATCTGACAGGCATTGCAGCAGTCCTATTTTAATGAAGTTGCATTTGCAGTGTTGCAGCAAAACATTTCATACACGTTCCGCGAAAAGACAACAAACAAACCCAAAAGAATAGTGAACTGATTATACAGCTACTACTTTTTTTTAAAGATTTAGTAGTGTCAAATCGCACTGTCCCTAGAAAGACACGAAAAGCAGAACCGATATATAAACCTGTAAAAGGACTTTACATTTTGTCTACACCGTGGAGCTTCCAGCTGCATCAGCTTCTAGTATGTGAGCTAGGTCATTCTGAAGTCACTTGGGTTTTTACAGTGCACTGAGCAGTGCAGGCACAGCTCATAAGTGGCACATATCTCACAAATGCAAAGTAGGGCAGGAGGTGTGACGTTGTGGTTAAGTCTCACATGTTTCCGACGCAGAGTCAATGCAGTAGTTATACTGCACTGGTTTCCTCCATCAACAAATCTTGCAAAATATGATGGAATTCAAGATTCAACAGACACAGAATCCACTTTAGAAACCTACATAATTTCCTGGGAAAATGCTATCACAAAAAAAAGGAATGATTCAGTATTGAATTGGACCTAGTTTGCTGTTAGCCTTGCTCTGGAATTCATGGGCTGAAGGTATGGGCTAAAAATGCCTTAGAAATGTCACAATTCTGTACAGAACTGTTCAACGAGGTTTTCACCCTATTATTCAGCTGAGATGGAAGGGGATGTTATTCCCCCCAGTACAAATCTCTCTTTATGCATGTCACATATAGGATTTACCACTTAAAATTGGAAATGAGGGTTCCTTCTCATGGCAGAGAGATGCAAGAAATCATCACATACTGCTTATTGTCAGCATCAGAATCCTTATGACTCATTTCTTTTACCCTCATAAGACACTTTAAATGGAAATGCAATTTCAGGACATGCAGATAACCCTTTTAACATGGTGAATGATTTATTAAACCATCATGAACTTTTACAGTGCTGCTACTGGTTTTAGCGGAAGTTTTATCTTATATTTCACTTGGATTGTGACTACACCAAATTTTCTATTTAGAATATTTGTTGCAGTTCAGTAAAGTGTGTGGAGATATATGCATGTCACATATCTCCCTATTTTATCCCAATACATTACTGAAGAATACTAACTACTTAAACTGCACTTTTAAGAATGAACCTTGAGGAGATTAAAAACAAAAAAATCAAAGTTGTTTTTCTGAACCAAAGAGCAGAATCATGGTCAGAGTTGTGCTTTTACTGCCTCAATAACCATCAATTAAAATCACTGGGCTCACATACACCATCAGATAAAGCAACAAGCAAATAATGGAAATAGACCCTTGCCAGAGCATCAAGAATTTCTGCCTTTGAAGAGGAGCACCTCAGGTTTGCAATGCTGATTTTTCTCTGTTTGATCTACCAATTATATCTTGCACAAAAGTATTCGTTTACCCCGACAAAACACTTTTCTATTTGCATTATCTTTGCTGGACTGTCATAATGGCCTCTCCTTTTCAGAAGCTCTGAGAACACAGAATAGAAATTCAGACCTAATTTATCTTATGGCAGTCCAGACAGGCCTACTAGTCAGAGCTGGAATAAGAGACATTAGACAGGAATAAAACCATGACTTTATATTAGTTTTTTATAGATGTGTGTGCACATGTACATTTTAAAGTCAACTGACTTGCATAATGCTCTTCTGTGACCTTTAGTAATTCACTGGCTATTTGTGGGCCGTGCACTCAGCCACAATCCAGCTATGAACATCCAGGAGAAGCAGTGGCACTGTCAACAATTACAAAGAAACTAAACTACCTCAAAAGAGCCCTTCTATTCCCTTTTTGACACACAAGAATTATCAGGTAGTCCTTTAATGCATGAACAGCAAGTAGCCAAGGGGACAAGAGGCTTTGCAGTCTTTGCTTGGGACAGACCAATGGTTTAAGACAAATTTAGAAAATACATTAGACATTATATTCTTCAGTAAACTACAGCTTCTTCTTACCACTTATTTTCTTATGAGTGTGCCTAAATAACTATCGCTGACTGCTTCTGATTCTTGTGGTCAGTAGAAGCCCCTACTTCAAAACCTGAGATCACTAAATCTGAAATTCAAAGACTCCAGAAATCACTGAGAAAATTATAGTGTTTGAGTTGGGAAGGAGTCATCACACTTCAAGTGTTCTTTTACCTTTTATCTTCTACACAAGTAAACAATGGCCTTATTTTTGTTTTTTTTAAAGAAAGGAAAAAAAAAACAACCCACATCCTTCCCCACACTTGCTACCTGTCTTCCTCCCTCAGCGTCCCATAACAGAAATATGTGGTCAATAACTTGGCTTCACCAAAATGGACAAGTGCCAGATTTAAACATAACAGCAAAAGAAAAAAGGGCTAATGAAAGTACCCACTTCTTTATGGCTTAACAATTTGGACCACTTCAGATAATGTTAGATACTTAAGTGTAAAGTACTTTCTTCTTATTATAGAAGAACCTGAATGAAAATACAGGTTCTAGAAATTCATGCAGTGACTCAAAAAAACATTTAGAATAGCACTTGGCTGCATAATAAAATTCATCCCCTGTTCAACCTTCAAAAGTTTTTTTAAACCTAAAGCAAGCACTGAAATTCAATTGATTACATTCAATTTTGGTTAAATCAGGAAAAGACAGCAGCAACACCTAACAACATCTAATTTTAGATACTATGTTTAAAATATCTGACTATAGTATAGAAATGAGAAAACAGACCTAGTATGCCATTCATAGTAAATATGCCTCATGTATACTGCTTTGCTGGTATCACTAAGTAAAAAAATTGAGACTACCCAGTAAATATTTTTTGCAGTGTTGACAGTTGCTTTTCTGTGCATGAGGTATCCCGCCACTGCTTTGAAAACTCTGTTTTTGAGCAAAGGTACAAAAAAAGTACATTCACATCATAGGAAGCCTTCTGCTCTCCTAGCATGTAACTTTACAGCAAAGATTTGAAAGAAAAACTGTATGTATTGGACAGTAGATAGAAAGTGATGTTTAAATGGTGCCACTTTTAGACTACTTTTTAAATTAGAAAAACAAAATAAGGCCCAAGGAGTGGGTATTACAACGACTGAAGATTAAAAGCCAATCACCACAGAAGAGCCACACTTGGTGAACACAGAAATTATCTTGAAAGGGAATAAGGAGCCACCCAGCCCAATACTACCTTCTTTTTTTTTTTTCCTTTGTAAATAAACAATGCACAGCAGCTGATACTTACAGAAAGGCTCTATGAAGCAGAGCATGTATTGTGTGACCCTCCTGTCTGTACACTGACAACGGTTACAGCAGCTCCACGGAGTTATCCTGAGTTAGAGCTGGCTTCCAACCCACTTTTTCAATAGCCTACAAGAGAACTATTCTTGATAAAAATTGATGAATTTAAAATCCTTTATAATTTGACTTCCTTAATACTGTGTGGTAATGAGCTCTGCGATTTAAATGTGCTTCACATGAAAAAATAGTCCCTTTTGTTCAGTTTAAATCTTCTATTTTTGTTGGGCACCCCTTAGTTCCCATGATATAAAATGCAGGTAATTCTCATTCCCTAATCATATTTCTGTGCCATCCATACTTTTATATACTACTATTATACTATCATTATATCTTCTCACACAGCAATCCTAATCTCTTGTGTTTCTCTTCCCTTACAGGCAGCTCCACACCTTTAACAATTCTTCTTTTCCTTCTTCTAGATTTTATCAGTTTTACTGTGACCTTTGAGAGACAGGATCATCAGATCTGTACACAGAATTTGGGATGCAGAAGTACACTTGAAAAATGAGGTTGTTTTGTTCTCCATCCCCTTCCTAAGAATCCCTAAGATTTATTTGTCTTTTCTTACTGCCACCAAGCATTCAACTAGTGTTTTCTGAGAAATACCTACAATAGATGCAAGACCTCTTTCCTGAGTGGTAATAACAGTTTTAGAATTTACTACCACACACAGAAATGCATATATATTCTGTGCGGAAACACACATGAAGCATATTGCAGCAGGAAATGTTTCTTGACAGCCACACAATGCTAAGAAAACAAAATGCCCAGGAAAAAAAAAAAAAACAACACAACAATCTGTCATACCAGATCAAAATAACAACTGAACTATATGCATCTACCCATCCCTATGTCCATTCCCTCAAAAACAATGATTATTCATAAAAGCACACAGGGGGAACTCCTCCTTGCTTTTGACAGTCTGAAAACAGGAGGACACGCATTTGCACATTTGGTGTTTGGCCAGCACCCAAAAAAAAGTCAAACACAGGTATGTCCTTCACCAGCTAATAAACAGGTCACCATCAAATGCTCTTCCCACCACAAAACACGTGTGTTGCAGGTGGTTGTTCGTGTAGCCAGGAGTCTGTCACTGCTCTCGGACTGCTCAAACAGAAACAGCACCTCAGCTCAAAGAGGTAAGTGAGTTGATGTGTCAGCTATTACAAAGCCTACAGGGTGTAGGCATTGCAAAGCTGATTTACAGCCTGATCCAGAGTACCCCAAGATCACTGGAAGTCACTGCATGTAGCACATGAGATGTTGAGCTTCAGGCCCTTTCAGGGTAATATAAGAAGTAGTCGGGTGCAGGCTGTCGTACGGAGCTCTTGGCCAACACACTGCATGTCAATGTGTGGGCGCGCGCACATCCGTGCTCTGACTGGAGGCTTCTGCATCCAGGCTGCAGAATTGTTTTTTGTTATCTTCACGTGCATCTGTAATACAGCCATCTAAAGCCAGGAGGATAACAGCAGCACACATGACAAGAGGGATGAACACAGCTATTAAAAAACACTTGATAGATACACCAGAGAGAGCAGGCATGAATGCCTTTCTTAGCAACATACATTCTGTAGAAATGCAGGACAATTAAATTCTTTCAGACTCTAGTAACTGCAAATAAATATGACTACGTTCATTTAAAAAAGTCTTTCTGTGCTACATTTAAATTCATATTTTTCAGAAAAACACGCTGAACATCTTTACCTGTCTCAGTGAAATCAAACAGCATATTATGAGGCACCAGAAGTTATTTCCTTGCTGGGTTTTCCATTTGTGTTTTCTGATTATCTGGGTGTTTTTTCATTTGCACCCAATTGAGCACTGCTACATCACCAGTTCCTTCATACTGACCTGCTCATCTGCTGCAATAACTTTTTTGTTTTCCAGTTGGTGATTCCATCTCCTAGCATCTATCATCCTGGTTTGCTACTTTATTCAATTTTACAAACTTGCCACTGCAAATTATTTGCACAAATGGAGAGTGATTTCTCTTTACATTAGCTCTCCTCTCCTTAAGACTTGCTCCAGCAACGCACTCGGGCAGTGCTGGGGCAAATGGTGGAAAGGAATGGCACAACCACAAACAAGAGCTAATGAACTTGAGTGCTCAAGGAGAACTACACACTGGCAAAAGCAATACTCATTTTGTAAAGCACAGGAAGCCAAGAAAGCTTATCTTACTCCTAACCATCTTGGAAAAATATTTCCTTAACCTACTTTATAATCTGTACCTGCAGCATAAATCCCCCATTATCCACAGTTAATTTAAAGGAGAGAAAAGAATAGTGGGACGCTTCATGTTGTTTCAAATAAGTGAAAAATTACACTGCAGCAGCAAACAACTATAGAGCTTGTTTTTAACATCAGAAAGATGCACAATCCTAGCAGGATCTAAGGAATGGGCTATATGTAATCTTGTCTTCAATTTCTGCTCATCAGTTGAAGCATTCCTATTAAATAGCCTTTATATACTCCCTAATTCAAAAAATGCCAAGAAGTTAATTTAATCCTCAAAGCAGATACTATCAGAGGAAGTGTGTCTTGTGCTGTAAACAGATAATGGAAAAAGTGTTTTAGATTCAAGAACATACAATTTCAGGTTTTTTCCATCATGTTAACTTCTTACACTTGCTTTGTCTGTTTTGTACATATTACGCACTTTCCAAGCAGCACAAAAATTCATACTCTAACAAACGTACTGGAGGCCTGGCAGATACTTATCTCCAGCCAACCTTTTAACCTTAACCACATAACACCCTTGTTTCGAGGAGCTTAAAATACTTTTTAAAATACCTCTTCCATTGTTTCAGAAGCCTGAATTGCTCCACATTCAAAGTTCAGGAAAGCCAAATTCGCTCTCTAAGCAGCATGATCTGTATGTATGTTTGATTTTTCTCTTATTGAAACAGCATCTCAAGTTAACTCATACACTGTCCATCAGGGGTCAGTCTGATTCATATCACGAACAACTGATGATGTCCCTGTACTTACTTCAATGCTACTTCAAAAATGAAAAGATGGCAAGCAGAAAGGAAACCGCCTTTGCCTTTCAGGAGCTTCATTTGTCAGAGACATCATACCAACAACAGGCTAAAAAGTTAGTCAGGCTTTATAGCTCTATTGCTCGCAGGTGATATTTGCCTCCAGGGTAACAGATACAACTGGATGAAAAAGCACTACCCGGAGGAGCAGGAGGTGGACAGAGACAGGCTGAATGAAGGCTCCTACCCAGGGAGGGATGAGGACTATAGGTGATGCCCAAAGGGCACAGGGGTTCACGCAGGTTCCAGATGCTGTGCAATAAAACATGGTCATCCGTAGCTGTGTGTGTCTCATTCAAGAAAACGAACAAAGTCACATTTTTAACTAACACTGTGTGTGTGTCTTTGGACATTTGTCGCTATCTGTCTCATATCAGTATTTAGAAGGTTTATTCATAAAAATAATTCATTTTTAAGTCTTGATCCCATTAATCCTAGTCAGTGGTTTTCCATCTTTGCAAGAAGTTTTTCCAGTGCAGGGATGGGACACTGGAAATTTCACAAACGGTAGCACAGCCGACATCGCTTTGTCTCATTTCACCACCTTTTCTAAAAGGCTGAGCAGTTACCCAGGGCTCCCCAAAAGCCTCTGAACAGTTGACTAAAAATTAGTGGTGCGAGTTTTTTTTCTAGTTGAGGGAAATGATACAGAAGCAACAGCACCAGTTGTAAGATGAATGCAGTGTTAAGGTGCCCACAATGAACAAGAGTAGAAAAAGAATAAGTTGGAATGAAATTACAAGAAACACTTTGAAATCCAGAAATTTGGCTTGGCAAATCTTTCATTTCAGTAGAAATGAATGAATGAATTTGATTTTGAATTAATTTGATTTTGAATGAATGAATACTGAAATGAATTTCAGTAGAAATGAATTCAAAGTTTATAATATTTGGAAAAAGTCTTGCATTAATAATATTTAAAATATATATTTTAAATGAGTTTATGATTACACATCATAAGCAATATTTAACACATTATAAGTTTAAAATTGCCACTTAAAAATAGTTATGATAAAAGTGTGTGCTAGGGTGTTTTTGGTGTTGTTTTTTATTATTTCTCCCCTCTCACCCCTCTTTTAGAGTCATTATCCTTCCACTACTGAGCACACCAGCATATTTTAAACCAAAAAAGTAAAATGAGGATGTAATAAATCTTGTGGAATCACTGCTTCTTGATTATGAGTAATTTCAGTTGCAACACTCCACTACCTATAGCAGCTCAAAAATCATCTAGTTATCAAAGCAAAAGCAGCAAAATCCATAAATGCATACCTGTGCAAATAAAAATTTAGAGCAACATTTCCAGAACTCAACCCTCTTTCAGAAACTTGTAGCTTTAGGAGCACAATTAGAGCCATCGTAAAAAGCAGCTGATATTCAGGTCATCTGCACATTTTTAAAGAGATTTTTGCACACAAAGTCTGGAAGTTACAGTCTTAAGGGCAGGTGCACTAAAAGCCTCTGGAGAAATTCCCAGCTCACTGCAGCTTGCAAGTGTTCCCAGAGGAATACTCTAGGCAGAGACGGTTACCCTGGACCCCCCCGTACAACCCAAGGGCTAGGCAAGGCTGTTTATCAGTGCAGAGGTGGCACAATCACATCCCCGCTTCCTGCGGTCTCCACAGTGATGGCACATTTCTATGCTCTGCCCACCTCTTTTCCAACCAAAGATACAAATTTTAGCCGTGATAACAGGGAAAAATTCCAGCAGATCTGTGGAAAGGGCAGATGCTGCTGTTCTCAATTTTTAATATATCAAATATCTGACCAAAAAATTTAAAAAATTACTTTTGACGGGCACAAATTTCTGGCTGTTATATGCAGGTGATCAGAGGAGATGGCTCACAAGACTTCAATGCTATTATAACAAGGAGATTGTGGTATTCCCTTCCAGGTTCCACAATAGGAATCCTGAACTCAGTAATATTTATATATCCCAAAATGAGCTACATTAAATTTACCACCATGTCAATATGCAGCTGTCACTGATCACTTGGTAAAATCTAAGAGAGACAATAGTAATATAAAACAATAATAATAGTACTTTCCAGTTTAAAAACCTGACATCTTCATTTCACTAGCTAGAAATGACTACAATAAATATAAAGATCCATATTTTTTTAAGGCCAGAAAGATATCATTAGAGTCATCTAGTTTGAGCTGCTGCATCATATTGCTATGAAATGTTATCAAATGACTCTCACATCAAGTCTAGACCTTCAAGGATTCACCACATGCTCAGCTTCACTGATCCAATATTTTATCACTCTTACTATTTCAGAAAGCCTCTTCTGTTCCAGCCTCAATTTTTCCTAACTTCAGGTTCTTCGTTTTGTAAAGGCTTTTTCTACTAGAGTATGGAGGTCCTCACTACCAGAAATATTTTTTCAAAGTCATTACAGAAAGATTGTCAAACTTTTCTCTTCTGAAGCAAGTGAACCTTTTTTAATTTCTTAGAACAAGAGAAACAGATGTCAAATCAAGCTTGTGGTTCTTCACTGAACATAGCAACTTGCCCATATCCTTTATAAAGCCCACACAACTGAGCCACACAGTATTTTAAGACTGTTTACAGTAACACAGCAGTACTACTTCTGTTACTCAATATTCTGCTCTCATAGCTGCTATGAATCTCTAAAAGCTTATATTTAGAAGTCACAGAAGGTAATGACCTATATTGTTTACTAAATCACAACTCCTCAAAAATATGTTCCTGTTATGCAAGTACGCTACACATCCCACATTCC
This sequence comes from Anarhynchus alexandrinus, assembly GCA_008711295.1. Classification (NCBI taxonomy): domain Eukaryota; kingdom Metazoa; phylum Chordata; class Aves; order Charadriiformes; family Charadriidae; genus Anarhynchus; species Anarhynchus alexandrinus. The sequence continues at coordinate 4,172,856 of VUYV01000005.1, forward strand.
TAGAAACACGAGCTCACATCACTTAATATGATCACAGAACAGAAATACTCTCTGCAACACCAGTAAGGTATAGCTAAATATCAGCCCAAGTTCCAAAACTTTAGTTAGCATATTTGTAGAAATTCCCCATGTAATTTACCTGAAAATAACTTCTCTATAGATACTGAAATTTCATGTGTAGCATAGAATGATAATAGTCAATAATAAGAAATATACAAATAACAGTTAACTAATTCTTAGTAAATTTTAAAGTTATTAAATACCTTTTATCAAATCCTAGTTATTCTTTTAATCTTGTTGATGTCATCCATACCAAGCTATAGAGAACTTGTTAGTAGGCACACAGGTAACTCACTGATATCAGATGCCATTCCATTTCAGCGAGCAGAGAACAGAAGACTACAGCAAACTCCCTCGTTTTTTAACCAATCTGTTACCATTTTATTTCTTAACAATTCCTCCCCTTTACTGATATATTAAAAATTATCCACATCTAATGAAACTGCAGCTGGTTGGTACTCTCCCAAGACAAAAATTCTAAGCAGGGTGCTATGTACAAGTAGGCGTCTGAATTACGAAAACCTAAATCACTATTTTCCTGCTCTACATCTGGATTGATGCATATCCAGACTTCAAATACTGATCAGCTTCATCTTTCAGTAACATCAGCATCCATCAGTCAGAGGGAAACTATGTAAGTGAGAGAAATGCCAAACTCACTTTGTCCATAGGTTCAGAAGGGATGTGACTAGAAATTCTAATCTATAGGATGATCAAAGACCTCCAAAAGCTGAAAGATAAGGTTGCATGTTCCTAGAATCTATAGTCACAACTCAGCAGGTCTGTATATATTAATTAGGATACAACACATGAAAAGGTCAACCTCAAAATACAAAGATAATTAATACACAGTGACCTTGCGATCTTCTTTAATTTGATTACATGCACACTGCCAGAGGAAGACTTCATGTACTGCATTTTATTCATAGCCACTTTGTTGAACATCTTTTGCAGAAAAAGCATTAAACGCAAAATGCATTTATTCAGCCAGTACACTTAAAATTGAATTGTATGTTAAAGAAGGCATGGGTGGCTTTTTTCCTGTTAATGTTATTTCATTACTTCTGTTTCCTACTGACTGCATATTTATCAGTGTTGTTCAACCATAATGTTAAAAAAAACTCCAAGTGAACAGTAGTCCTTGCACTTCTGTTCCTCATAGCTAAACATACAGCAGCCTACTATACAGACAACAGACAGGCTTTCCAAAAACTCTTTCAAAGAGGAGATGTTTCACCAGCAGCCAATGCCAGGGCCAGGTAGCGATTTAGGGGTGGGCCACCATGGAGTCCTTGTACTGAAAGAAAAGTTCTCTTTGTTAAACAGGAACATCAAAACACATATTAATAATGAGATTAGAAGGCCAAATCCTTTCCTCCCTCCCCCTTGGGTGCATTGAGGGTTTTTTTGGTTTTCTTTTTTTTTTTTTTTTTTTTAATTGGCTGACTACCCCTTTCCTCACACATGGGAGTACAATTGAGAATGGGAGCATTTTCCTGGAAAAGATCTGCACTCCTAACAATCGTAGTACTGAAATGCACAACATTCAAGTGCAGCCTTTCTCATACAGAAGCATCAGCAACTACTGAGCTCGTTAATAACAGAAGAGACAATAGAAAAGAGTATTTTTGAAATGCGTCCTTTTCTGTTTTCTCAAGAGAAACGTCAAAATGCTTCTGATATTTCTTAAAGAAAATAAAATGGTTGTAGATTTGGATATACACATATTTTATCAGTAACACCAGCAACAGCATTAATGAGGTAATGACTTAGTTTCTTTAAAGCTTTTTTTAACGGTTTGCTTTTTGTAGGGTTTGGTTTTTGTTTGGGTTCCTTTGTTGTCTTTTAAGCATTTCACTACCTGAATAGCATGTGACTTGCACTGAAATGGCCATGAATTCAACAAAACCCAAATACACAGCAAGGATTCACATCCTAAATAAGAGGCTCACTTTCAGGACCAGCCACAAGGGGAACAAACTTCCAGGTAGCCATCAATTTCTGTTTTTTGCAATTGAGTACATGCAATGAGCACATTTCAATTCAAGCACTGGTTGGGTGAGGAGAAGGTTGTTTTGGTTTGGTCTTTTAGCTGGGGTTTTGAGGCAGAGGGAGTTGTGTGTGTGTTTTTAAGGTTTTGGTGAGTTTGGGGTTTGTTTGTTTGTTTGTGGAGGTTTTGTGTGTGTTAAAAAAAACCCCACAAACAACACAAAGACCATTGACTATCTTTGTACCTAACACAGAGAAGCCCCAAAGAAAAGCTTTTTCAATTTTCAATTAATTTGAGTTAATTAGAAGAGGAAAAAAAAAAAATCTATTTCCTAAGTTTCACTGTGAGCTTGTTCTGAATTTTGTTATGCATTATTCTTCCCTTCAGCCATGATTCAATATTATGCTTTTCAACATCCATCTTCTCTTCCTATTTTTCATCCACATTTCTAATAACTCTCAATGCTGTTTTGTGTTACTTAACTATTTTCCTGTGTATTAGAGCTATCATGGTTCAGTACCTCCACATAATTTAGTTGATATTCTTCATTTTCTGTGCTATTAACAAAGATATTAAACATCAGACCACATATACCATTATTCCCTGGTTAGGCTTTTCCCAAAGCTCCAGCCTGATCTATTTAGCATTATTCTTTGTTTACAGTTACCCTGCCAACTCTTAGATCATATGGCAGCACCTCCATCACAGTCATTTTGAATCAATTTTTCAAGTAGGATTTCATGAAGCAGAGTATCAAATGCTTTTACTAAAGTCCAAATATATTATATTTACTGTATTCCCTTCATTCACCCGGTTTGTAATTCTATCAGAAAGGTAATCAAGTTCGATATGCCTTTCACAGCATACTTTTAACTTTCACATTTTCTAGCCAAAACATATTCATCACACTGTACTTGCACAACACAGAACCACTGTACATGCAAAGCTGAAAAGAAAGAGTTTTGTGGTCCCAAGGGTGGAGCAAACTTCACTGTGTGAGCACAGGCTGAACTCGTTTAAATCTCATTTCTCACATAAGATAGCCGACCTCTCATTGTGATTCAGCATATACACAAATAAATCTAGGGTGATTAAGCTGCCTTTGATACAATTTGTACAATTGTATATAGCTCCAAAATCCAAATCACAGAGCTGTATGCAATCAACTTCAATACCCACTTGGCTCTGCATTCTGTTAATTCTAGTCAACAAATGTGTCCTTTAATGAACAAACACACACCAGCTACGTTTTTTCCTCCCAAAGCCAGACATCATGGCTGCTTCTGAGGTCAAGCTGTGAAAACAGTGGAAGCAAGACACAAATTATGGATGGCTGTTCTCATCTGCTGGCCTGTTTCATTCTTGGCTCCGAAATGCATGTTATGATGGCTAGGGAATAACTCTCACTCAGCTTGCACCTGGAGGCTCATTCTTTGATTCAAACATAGAGATATACATCTTTATTTTGCAGCATGTATTTTGCGCTGTGAAAGCAACAGGCTACAACCACCGGACAAAGGCACAGACTGGCTGCTGGTATGCAGGACCTTCATCAATATATCCCCCACTCCCCAATGACACCAGTATAGAACATCTTATTTTAAAAGAATAAAGGGCGGTTGTATAAAGGGTACAAGTCAAAGCTAATTGCTTCCAGAAAGCAACCAACTTTCTGCATAAGCAAACCAAATTGGGCTTCAAGTCCCATTAAGCGAGAAGCAGGTCCCCAGGTGGAGTGGTTGGGTAGATTACTGGCTCTTCATGCTATGCTTTTCAATAAAAATGAAAAGGCAAAATTATCTGTGAGAATACAGTTCCCTCTAATTCTCTAGAGCACTCTAGGTTCTCTGTCCCACTCTATTCTGGCTGCTTTCTTTGTGATCTCTATGTTCACGTGTCCTTGGTGAGAGAATCACATCAGAGCCACCAGTAGGACACATCTCCCTTGTGAGAATCACAAGTTCATGCTAAGATGTGCAAAAGTACATCATAACATGTCAGGTGCTCTGCACAGCAGAATTAGAATTATACCAAAAAACACGCAAAAAAAACCCCAGCAAAACAGAAAACAACACTAACATGCTTGTTGGCCTTTAATTTATTACAGATTCCTCCTAAACTCAACCGCAACACAACCACACCAAGAGAACAATGTGGTATTGCATTTTCTTTTGCTTTTACTGCTGTGAATCCTTCAGTGACAGTTTCTCCTACTGCTAGGTGCGAGTCATTTGTCCTCTCTGAAGAGCCGCTACCACACCGACACAGAAAGAGGTGAGCCACTGGCTGGGGCAGAGCCCGGTGCGGCAATGCTCTCGTGCAGCGAGTGCTGCCGCTCTTCCTCGCTCTGATTATGGCTTCCTAGGCAGCACACTCCACTCAGAGCAAGCGTTCATGCAATCAGATACTATTCCACTTGAGCACAGGTGGCAGGCTCCAAATCATGATGTCAGGCTTCCTTAGTCCTCACAGCAATAGGCTAAATTTGACATCACCGCTAGCGATTTTCTTTGACAGTGCCAACACAGTACACGTTACCCTCTGTGCCGCTCATGCGCCGGGGTGCAGCGCAAGGTAGCTTGTTCCTGGCATTCACAAGGGGTTTTAATTGATGACTCCAAAATAAACATACAAATCCCCTTTCAAACTAGAAACACCCTGATCTGTCTCAAGGATATAATTCCATTTCTTCTGCTTTTAAAACACTCACTGGCAATACCTTTAAGTTGTGGCAGTACAAAAGATTAAGAAAGAAAACAATGAACTGTATTTCATATATTTGGCATTGGTATCAGGGTTGAGTAGAGAGGCAAATCTAGGAGTAGAAAATCTTTATAAACATACTGCCAGTCACGAAAACAACACATTTATAAATGATACACTGGCTATATTCAGTAGGATTAGTAATATTACAATTAAGGGACTTATAATGAATGCAGTTTAAATCACGATGAGTACCCCTATTAAACGTAAACTCAAAACAATTATTATTTTAAAAGGCTTTAGCTCTCTACTGACAAAAAAATAATCTTTTTCTTTTTTTTTTTTTGAGATACCTCCTTTAATCCTCACATCACTAGAAAATGAACTACAGAAAAATCTTTAAGGTTTTCTTTTATGTCTCTTGTTCAGACAAACCACACAAGATGTAGCAAACATGATCAGCATAGAAATAAAGCATCCTGCCAAAATCAGACTAGTCGGTAAATACAGATACTCTTTGTTTAGACATTTATTTTATGTATACAGAAGCTGAAAGATAGCTATGCCACAAAGTCAGGTATAATTTGGTTCAGTGCTCTGTAAATACTCTTGTATCATCTGCCAATGTCCCTGAAAGTCCCCAGCCCTTGTTCCTGGAAGCATCTTACTGAGAACTGCTTCCCAGCCCTTACTGCTACAACATCAAGCCATTTTAGTACCAGCTATTTGAATTCTAATAAGATTTCACTTATAGTCTCTTACTAAACATGTTATAGACTATTATAACACTATTACCCACCACACTAACCCAGACTTCAAAGGAGTAAGTAGTAGGGAGTAAGTCCTATTCCAAAAGCCATAGATGGTACTAAGATTACTGACATTCTAAAGGGAAAAAAAAATGATCCACACAAACCCAGCCCCCAGTTTCATTGGTACCAAAGTCTTGGAAGACAGACTGCAAGAAGATCCTCCCCTCCGATACAGGCAGCGGCTCCTCAGCTTAATAAGGTACAGTAGCTACTGGGTCAACACCACCGTTCCCCCATCCCTTCTTAGGGGTCTGCATCTATTCATTGTGTTGTAAATAATGCCACTCAGATATTTTCCTTTATCAGCTCAGCTCCGATTTCAGCATAGGGGTTATACTGATAGCATCACTTATGCATTTAACACTTCTGATTATCTTTCCTCTTTTACTCTGTAACACCACTTTATAGTACAATGTTTGTATTACATGTATGGCATCTGGGCTGTAGGAGCTAACAGAAAGCCGTTATCCACAGGAGTAACTTAAAAATTTACTGTGCTAATGCAAACAAAATCCCCAAGCATAGACAGACCATGCAACAATATCTAATTCTGTGCATGGGAATTGAAGTAGAAATATAAAGATGAAGAGAAAGAGGAAATAAAATACATGCACAATGCTGATAGATGGTAAAAAGCAGAAGGCACATACTGACCAAACACCAAAAAGAAAATGAGGGCATCACTGTTCCGGGGCTCAGTGGATGGATTTGTGTTCCTTCAGTGCCTATTCTGCCACAAACATGTGCCTGATATGCAATGCCACAGTTATCACTGCAAGCACAGCCAAAAATACCACAAGAAATAATTCCCCACAGATGATGAAAGAAATGAGAGGAATCTATAGCATAAGGTGGACCCAGACAAATACAAGGTTTGGGAACTCTTTCAATTTTTTTTGTTTAATTTTGTTTTAAGCAATGCTCCCCATAGGGTAGCCTCACATTGCTGCCCAACACCGAAAAGGCACATGGCCACACAGTTCTGCCTTGTGATAATTTGGCAGTTTCCAAGCCTTGTTTCTAATCTGGGAAAAAATTTACCCAAGTAGCAGCAGCACTTGGGACCCTAAATAACACTGAGGTGTTTCTGCCTTTCTTGTCTGTTTCTTTAGATGTATGTAACTCACAGCATCTCCATCATTAGTTTCCACCTTATGGGAAGTGGTCTCATTTTCATTTCTCCCACTGAACCAGTCAGCAGAGGGTGACCACTGATGTGTAATTACTGTAGCTGTGTGATCAGTTCTAACGGTACTTGTCTTAGGATGCAACTTGTTATTTCCTACCATACTGTTTTCTGTTATCCTGTTAAATTAACTATAATGGGGATTGAGTTCAAGCCAATTAGAAGAGTACCCTAACGAGTAGCTTCTCTTTCCTCTTCCAGTAAAGGATATTCCTCCTCAGTACAACAAAAAAAAAAATCACTGCTGTTTTTATTTCTTACATAGAGGCTGTCTCACTTCTACAGGAAGGATGCAATAGCTGCTGCTAAGCCTCGCTTTCATCCATATGCTTTTTTTCTTTAAATAATACTGGGTTTCCTGGTACCGCACCGATACATTTATCCTAAAGTCAGTAGAAGTCCCATTTACTTCATAAATGTCCCACTTTTTTCTATTGTATCCTTTGCTTCTAAAAGGAGTACTTTTAAGATCACCACCTTGTCATCTGGACATATTTATTGGTCCTTGCAAATTCGTGTCACACACTGCAATTTTTTCTCTTTCTCCAAATGCCAGCCTGACGCTTGACCTGACTTTCAGCTCTGGATGCTTTTCTGCTTCAAGTTTTCTTTAAATGTTTACAATTTTCTATTCTATCCTTGGGATAGAATAGAAAGCACTGCCCATCCTTCATTCTAGACTGGGCAGCTGCTTCTGGTTGGTTAAATTTTAACACATTATCAAACATTAATTCTAGGTTTCCCACAAACCCAGTACCATAACACTGCACATTTGAACCACAACCTGGATTCTCTTGAAAACGCATTGTTGGAGAATCTCAGAACTCAAAGTTTTACACCATTTTTTGCCTTTAATTCTTAGATCTTATTTTCCAGATTTTTGTAATAGGTTTTGCTCATTAGCTTTCTTTGCCTCAGTTAACCTAAAACTACTAAAAATATAAAGAGTTTCAAAACCCGCTCCTACCCTCTCATTAAAGCTGTTCTTCTGCTATCTTGCTGCGCGAGACACCTGTTGCTTCAGATGAAAAATAAAGGGCCTTCTACATGTCCTTCAGTTATTTTATACATTTCCAAAGAGGTTCAATTCCAGTGAGATATTTCTTCTTTTTTTTTCCTTCCCCCCCTCTCCAGTTTGCTTACCTTGCGGCTGCAGTCATCACTCAGGCCCATGAATCGGAAAGAGATCTGTTTAGCCTCCCATCAGAGGTTCTAAGCAATCGGTATAACCAGCATCAGCCACTGCACAGGGAGATCCATACCAGCTGGCTATTGCCAAGTGCTTTTGAAAGGTCCAGTACTCAACAGAAGATAAGCTGAATACAGCTTAAGTCAGAACCATCAGCAGCTACAGAGACCATATCCAAAACGAATCATTGTCTAGCTAACTTACACACAAAAGCTGTATTTTTAAAAAATAAACAAAGGAAAAACAAGGCTTATCCATTGAAGGACTTGCAGAGATACAGCACAGATAGTTTAAAAGACAAAACCACCAGGATGCTGAGCAGTGCTATGGTCCCAGCAGTGCAGTAGCAAAGAAGTACAAACCTCCATCATCTCGGTCTTAAGCAGAGTTTGGTAGAAGTTAGACTGAGCCAGCTGACACCTCCTCACTGGCTCGTAGCCATTTCTGTGAATGGAGCTGTTGATCTCATTACAGTTTGTAGTAAATTATAGTAGACACATCAATAGTTATCAGTACTACTGTGACACTCGAAAAGGAAGTTAAGGGTTGGAAAGCTCTGGCCTCTAAGCAGCCCTTTCTCCCACAGAGGAGTTCCCATCACATCACAGTTGGTAAATACTGCTAGATGTGCTAATAGTGACACAGACACTGACAGACTCAATTCTGGTTTGATGGCAATCCAAAACCTCTATCAGGAAATTAATTCATGCTAAAGAAATAAATCTACTCTCTTTAAGAGGTCACTTTATAATTAATTATACTCCAGCTTTTAAAGCATTTTGCAGAGTGCAGTTCTCCCTAATATAATTATCTCTCAAACTGCATTTTATGGCAAAACTGAATTGAGAAGTCTAGTCTGGAATGCCAACAGTGAGACTGCTTTAATATGAAGCTTCAGTAGGTGTTTATAACAAGTATTGGCAAAAGCAGGTAATAAAACACTACACAGCCTTGAGACAAAAATTAATGAGACAATAAACACTAAGAAATTAAGAAGCTGGCACGTATTCTGTTCCAGCAGCAGAAAGAAACAATCAGTTGTCTCTTAATGCTAGCTTTCATGCTGACTGTAATGTTACAGCCCTTGTTCAGATGTCTGAAGTATCACACCTTGTTTCCCACAGCAGAGCTCTTCAGTTGCCATCCGATGGGCCCTTCCAGCCCAGGCACAGCCCAACACCACCAGGTCCATAATATGGGCAGCTCTCCACACCCGGCACAGCCCCTCGTGCCTCTGACACCCTCCCAGCAACTTTAAGTGACACACTCAACACCGCCACCTTCCCCCAGGACAGTGGAAGGCATTGCTCAGCTACTTGGGGGAGTATGGGGGCATTTCCCTTCTCGGACACTGGGCAACCCTTCCCAACAAAAACTTGCCCCCTCATCTTCCCATCCCACCCCACTCTCCTCTTCCCCATCATCCTCTGCTGTCTTCACCTCTGCAACCTGGGGGTTTGGTCATCTTTTTTTTTTCCACCCACTCTCTCCTTCAATATTTGTTCCCCAAGTCATTCAAGTTGGCCAGATCCTCTCCTCAAAAAGGTGATTCTGCTCCATCTTCATATGGAGTAATCTGAAATTTTGCTTTTTCTCAGAGAAACACAACTCAGACAATGAGCAATCACCTAGGACTTCAATAAGAGTTCAAGTTAAACCTTTAAGAAATTCAAGGCAGTGTTCCACTAGAATTCCATTCCTCCTCCACCTTATGTTAAAAGATCCTCCCCTGTTTTTCAGTTACAAGCAAATTGGAAACAACAAGACTGAAAATGCATTTTTCATTCTATAGGGAATGCTGACATTTCAGATCATTTTTTCTAAATCAGAGCAAAAGACTAAGGCTCTAAGGCTGCTAAGTCGTATTCATTTCATAGCATTACACAATAGTAGTGTAAAATAGTAAATCAAAATCTCAAACATGAAAAATTAGCTAAATTAGTTTCAAACACATGTTGTAATAAAAACAAGCAAAACAGTGCATTGTTAATCAAAAGGATTAGCTATTATCCAAACAAAAATGAAAACATTTTTTCATCAAAATACAAACATTCCACAATGGATTTTTGCCAAAACCGCATTTATCTTCTACCACTGTTTTGTAGGCATAAAGCCACTGTACAGTTTCGAAAAGCCTCATGGTACTGTCCAGATTTCAGGGTACTCTAATCCACCCATAATGTTAGAGTCACTACACATTGGCCAAATTCAACCTTATCATGGCACACCTAACCACCTAAGCTAATAGAACTCTGTACATAAAAACACTGATAAATGTTTCTGGTGCTTATGCTTCAGTCCTCCCCATTCAGATTACCGAGCACGATATATACAAACATTCCATCGCAAGAGGTTTTAATCCACAACTTCCCCCACCTGCATCCCATATTTCCTTGCTGCTGATTTGAACAACTAGGTATGCTGGAAGTCTGTAGGCACAACTTTCTGCAAGACCAAAACCAAAATAAAATACTTCTTAATGGGCATTTATTTTATGTGAAAACTAACCCTTAAATTTTATTACTTTATTGCGGAATTCAACTTTTATATTCCTTCCTAGCTGTAGTAAACTAGTAATTTCTGAGAAAAGCCTCAACGCAAAATAGCATTTCAGGTTCTCTTTAGAAATTTTATTCACTCGTGACCACATCAACCATCTTTGAGTCAGAGATCCATCAAAATTAAGTACCCTACTTCAAATTAGCAAAAGGCCATGTAATGGCTTCCTATCAGTTCCCCAAACACTCTCAGGCATGCAGGTACTCTCTCCACGTATTCCAATGATCTTCCTTTACAGAGGAGTCTATAGTTTGGGCTATAAATGACCCTTGAGGTTGAATCAGAAAAAAAAAAGCTATCGGGTAACACAAGTTGCTTCAGGACTCCCTGAAGCCTTCTGGCTTCCTTCACACAGACTGATGCATAACAGACCACAGAGAAAATGACCAAACTCAATATCTCAGCTCTGATAACAAGAAAACAGCCATGGGGATTTCCAGTTAAGGAAAGAGGCCTCAAAGATTTTCAGAGCTTGTCTGTCTCATGGTATTTTAATTAGTTTGCTCTGAACCTCAAGTCAGGCAGCAGGTCTTTGGAACAAGCTAGTCTATGGTTTTGACCTTTTTAGGTACTATCAATAGATTTCAACACGTCTTGAAGATGTGAATGAGTTGCTAGCCAAAATACAGATTTAATAAAAGATTTAAAGAAAAATCTTCATAAGTTATTTGCAATGATTATGAAAAGTTTGTCAGTGAAGGTAGCAGCAATGTAAACAAGAACATGTTGGTAGCAGTGAACCCAGACGACATACAAACACCATTTTTTAATACGGCAATTAATAGAGTGCTGTCTGTTTAGTATTAACTCACACTGAACTACAGCCACCTAGATGGCACAATTAAGCATGAAGCATATATCCTATAAGCACATACACCATATCTTTGGGATGGCCAGCTGTCCTTGGCCAGGTCAAAGCTCTGATTCCATCGGCTTACGGCAGTAATGCTTATTCAATGGAGATACAGAGTACATACGTTGGCGGTTCATGTCTACAGGATCAGACCCCAGAGTTATTTTTGTGGGAAGTATTTGACTCATACTTACCTAACCATATAAATAAAAATGGCACCCAGATTTTAAATGATGAACCAGAAGTACAAGACTACAGTAGTTAAAAAAAGGCAGTTTAGAACAACTGATTATTATAGAAATTCCACTGATTCTGGAAAAAAGCTGTAGTACAGAATCTATGGTTTCAAAATGTAATTTTAGAAAAATACTAACTACAATCTGAATCTAATTTTATTTTCTATATTCAAATTTGGTTGAATACATGCTCTGAGTATTGTCTATTAACAAGCTCCTACAACAATTTTCTAAATATCTCATTTGCAATTCTACTCTATCATTGAAAATTTCTAGTACTGCAGCTGCAAAGGCTGATAAATCTGCCTGCTTTTCCAACCATTTGCAGTTACACGCAAAAATATTTGAGCTGCTGAATTCTTGCAGTCATATTTGTGTGCTCAGTCCCCCACCCAATTTCTCATTGTTGAGGCTTTAGGTTACATCATAGGCTGTGATATAACACAGTAACATGCAATATCACCAGATGCAACACAAAAAATAAGGTCTTATCATAAGTATACAACACTGCAAAGGATATTCTCTGGATGCTGTTTGTTTTGTCATCGTGTGTCCATAGATTACACTATACATTGGATAAAAATACCAAGAATTTTTTTTCAGGATGCTCCACTAACAACTATAATCTCTTCTGCTCTGCTTCTTTAATCCCTGAAGATCTTTTTAATAAGCCTCTCCCACAGAAACCGATTAAAATCCACATCTTTTGATTACAAGAAAGTGCACAAAGAGTATTTCATATAAAGTATTAGTAATTATGCTGAAACTGCATTTTAACAGACTGTTTCCTTTGATTTATTTATTTCTAGATATCCATGAAGGAGCATAGTAGGCCATTACATTACAATATTTCAGCATCAACAGGAAATCACAGTCCAGTATAAGATTTACTGCATGACAATTCTAGTATAGGAATGAAATAAGAAATCAGCTATAACGGTATTATTAATTACAAAGGAAATTACCTTGCTACAATCTGAAATTCACTTAGAACCAAGAGTATTTGCTAGTTATGATAGGTAAAACCATGACTCCCCCCATTTCAGGCCTTAGGTAAAAAAAATAAAGACTTCAGAGTTAAACTTAACGTGAGTCATCTGTATTTAGGAGTAGAATAAACTTTTTTCATGACAATACACCTCAGCTTTCTGTTAAAGGATCTATTAAAAACTATTGTGGCTAATAAGTNTCAGTTTAGGAAACTCCCGCAGTCGTGCTGGCTGCAGAATGGAAACTGCCAGGCAGCAGCACAGCCAGAGAGAGCAGAGCAAAGGCTTCAACTACACTCTGCTGAGATTTGGGAGGAGACTGCCTATGAATTACAAGGACAAGACAAGAATGAGCTCTCACTACAAGGAGTGATAACAAAGAAAAGCCTAGCCCTTTGCTGTATCTATTATTTCCCAAGCCCTTCCGAAATCACAATCTCCAAATAGAAGCTACAAATAGAGGAGAAAGTTACAGAAGCCCAGAGTTACAAATCCTCACAAAGTGCAAAACCCCTGTCTTCTTCCAGAGGAAGATGAATACCACAGCCGACACATAGCCCTGAATGGATGTGCTACTGAAACATCAGGGAGACGTGTCAGACAGAACTGAAAACATTCACTCAAAACGCATCATTTACTGTACAATTCTTCTGTATTAATAGCTATGGAAAAAGTACAAGAGAACAAGTTAACATCAGCAGCCTTTCCCTTTGTTCCTTAAGCAGGTCCAATCTAGCTTCTCCCAGTGCTCCAGAAAAATATCACCTTAAGTAGCATCTTTAAAAGGTCTTAGTCCTTGTGCAGCAAAACAAGCTTCATCAAATAGGCACAATTTAACATTAAACTGAAAAAGACTGAAACTTATAAACTGTAAATATATACAAAGTAGACCAAGATCATAAGATGTACTAGGGATTGTTAATTCAAACTTCCTTGGTTCAACAACTCAGGGATGAATCTCGCTGTGGAACCCACTGCTAATTATCTGAAAACTAACAGGAGCTTAATATAGTTCAGGCTGCTCCAACTTCCAGCATTTCATGTCTTGCCTAGGATTGCATGGACTCTAACATCAATGAGTCTAATCCAAACAGTCTGCAGAGTGGGGACTTGTTTCCATTCTCTGGTTCCAAGGTAAACCCTTCAGCATCATTAAGCAGGCAGTAGAGAGCAGCATTAACATAATTACACACACAAACCAGGGTTATCTGAAAAAAAAACCCCAAACAAAAAAACCCCAACCACTTGCAAATCAAGTAATGTTTTGGACGTCTGCAGGTAATCACAAGAGAAGTCTATCACACAAACACTTCACTAATAGTTTCCCAGTCTCCCCCCTCATTGCCAGCTCCCTCACCCTCAATAGTGAATCCTGTTGCCTTCTCTTGACTTTGTGCAGGTTATCTAACAATATCAAGAAAGGATTTTTAAAGAGGTTCAATCCATGCACATGAAAATGTCACTTCTTACCATGGTTTACAGCTCAATTTTTGATGAAAGAATAGGATTTTGAATAATTCTAACAACTCTGAATCTATGCATTAATAACTCATGGACAGGGCTGACTGGCCAACCGTGCCTGTCTCCAAAGAGGAGCTCTGCAGTACACTGCTGAATTGTGGTCAGCCGTTTCTTATAACACAACCGGGAAAAGGGCAAAGTGACCCCCATCTTGGTGACCTTGCCTCATAATTAAGAGAAGGGTAAATTCTGTCAGACTCCTGGTAAACCTTTGTAAAAACCCAAGTCATTGAAATTTCAGGTGGGCTGACATTTTAAGCATTTGTAACAATAATATTACTTTTCATGCTTAATCAAAACTGACATATACTTTGCATGAATTCATTTGCTAATAGCTGATTTCAAAGTGATTAGTTTGCAATCTAATTCACAAAGTGAGGTGATAAATATTTGTGTCTTGTTACAAATTGTTGACCCACTGTACAAAATATTTATGCAGTTATACACATGATTGTTCCTATTTAATACTTGACTTCTCTTCTGAGACTACCAATCAAGTTGTCAGGGTCACAAGGTTGGTACAGGTGTCCTGTAAAAAACTAACAAGCAATATAAAATACCTACTTACAGGCCACCTAACAGCTTATCAGGTGGTTAAAATTTGCTTGATGTGATCAAATTGAAACCTATGACCTCACATGGAGGAGGTTCTTTATCTCATTAACAGTCCCCTGGAGCAGCTCCTCAGTAGAGAAACATTTTGCTTTGTGCCCTGTTTCTCAAATAGTTTTGTCACTGAGCAGGGTATTTCCATCAACATTATGCGAGGCTGAAATAACAACTCAGTGAGGGAGAAACCCAAAAGAAAACAAGGCCAAACTCAATGGGCCCTGCAAAACAGGCTGCACACTTATTATGAATAAAATTCTCTACTAATGAGTTTCCAAGTCTCTATAAAATCCCAATATTTGGCAAAGAGCATTCCATTTCACATTTTAACATCCTCTGGCATAAACTGTCATGCTTTAATTAAACACAGAATGCAAATCACATCCCCAGGAGACGATGCCCCTAGCTGCTTCTCTTTCAATAAGCCAGCATGGTAATCAACCACGGCAGTAATGTAGCCCAGAGACCAGGGCAACTGCGCACCTCATGGGGCTGAGCTTCTCAAACGCCACTCTGAGGGGCAACTCCTGAAGAGATATTGGAGACGTCGCTTACAGCCAGGCTCCCTGTAGGCAGACAGGAAGCCGTCCATCTCTGCTGTTGTCTTCCTGATGGGTAGGCTGCATTTGCTGGCAACCGCGGGACAGTTTGATTAGCTAGGCTAGTCTTACACACATTTTATTTGCCTTCCACTCCAGGGAAAAAAAAACATCTGTACTCCGAGGCCTTGTCCACACTACAGATCCTCATGGGAAAGCCCCCACCAACCTCAAGAAACTATGGGAGCTATCCTACACAGTGCAAATAGCAGACAACACACTTCATCTACCATTTAAAACTACCCTTAGTAGACAACACCATATAAGAATTTCAGTTCCACGTAAAACCATTTTGTCTGGTGACTGACTACCTATCAAGAAGCTAAGAAAAATATAGACACAACATGGAAACCAAAATCATGCTGACAGGGAAAGATTGTGTACTTCCCAGTATCATATCAAGATATTCAATATATCTTCATTTTCTCTCCCCCTCAAATATACCAGATCAGGGAAGTCAGACGTGCTTTCACAATAAATGAAACCTGAAAATGGGAATGGAACCAAAATTGTATTTAGTTTATCGTACGTGGAAGCAACCAGAATTCTTCCAAGGCTGCTTAAAAAAAAAAAATCATATATAGATACAGCTTCCACATAGGCAAGATTTGTTACGTACATCTTGGGAAAGTATCTGACAACAGCTAATTTAAATATCAAAACGTAAGCGTATAACGCTACCCACAGTACTGGGAATCCACTGTTTGAGAGTCCCCTTTGACTTCAAAAGTGATTTCTGAGACCTAGGAACTCTGTGCAGCAGCAGGAAAAATCCTCAGGAGTCTTTCATACAAAAAGAGTTTGTCCAAGATGACTGACAGAAGTGTGAAAGGTACAGCTCATCCTACAGCCCACACCGTGGAAAACAGATAGGCAAACAGAGGGTATGCATACATTTTAATATATCTGAAGCACTATTCTAGTGTGCATTTACTCATTGTATTAAAAGATGAAGCAAGGAAAATCCACTCCACATCCACGTGCATCTTTCTAGACAGACTGCTGCTCAGAATCAGTGTTCTGTGCTGTAGAGCTACAACATACTTAACTCCCCCTTGTCACTGTCAGGAATTATTTTTTTCCTCAAATTATTTTTTAAACCAAGATTCTGTATGTAGGGTCCTGCATGAAGTATCTGAATGCAGAAAACCTCATCTTTCTGCAACATGCTTTTGCATCACTCAGGGTGGTTGGTGCCACGAGGTAATTCAGCATATAACTCCCTGCAGCCATCCTTCAGACCTAGTTAAAGCTGCTGTATGACTTGTTCTTTGCACTGAAACATTTCACTGATGCTGTCAGCATCTCCTTGGCTAAGAGAGACATGCAGCACTGTAGCTAGTAAATGGAGAGTGAGGGAAAGACAAGCTCTGGAGGAAGTGTCTGTTTCACAGCGACAATAAACTAATTCCTCTAACCAAAATAAATAGCTGTGAAGTGTTAAATGTCTTTGTTTCTTCCACCCAAGATGAAAGGCATTTTCAATTGGGTATTGCACAGGGTTCAAAAGTTGAGGGAACCACATATCACAAGTTCAACCTTCAATAAAAAAATCATGAACATTTATTATTAATTATCCTTAGTGGTAAATATCTTCATCTAAAATTCTTAACTGATAGAGAGTTGTCAGAATTTTTTCGCAGGGCAGCAAGAGGAATATTTCACTCAGGCATCTGTGGCTGCATGCGCCTTCCTTCTCACTGGGGAAAAGATTATACAGTTTAAATAAAATACAGAAGAAAGACTCTATGTTTAGACAAGCATGTCTATGAATGTTAAATAAGGGGGGATGCTCTGAAGCTGGTGAAGTCTCGGAATTTCCACACTGGCCATACAGCATATACACCATCAGCCCAATATTAATGAGCCAGAATGAGGAGACTGAAGTGCTAATGTGTCAGAGCTTTCTTTAATGACTAGGCAATAGAACTATTCTTCAAGTCAAGATTCTTTTCATGCAGAATCAGCAAAAATTGAATCTCTAAAGGTATTAATTATTTTGTTTTATGGACCAATTGATGTGCTGTGATTGACAGATCCAGGATCTGAACTACTGTGATACTAAGCAAAATATTACAGTTTATATCACAGTGCAGTTGGCAATACTAGAAAATACACAAAGTTACTTGTCTGAATTAGAGTCCTCATCACTGATGCAATTTTAGGTAATGCTGAGCCTAAAGCTGTTGTAGATTTCAGTAAAATTGCAGATACTTTGCTCCTCAGGGCAGGGTGCTGGAGGACAACAGGACAGGACCCACAACAAAAGCAACCTCATCTACAGACAATAAATTTCAGATCCTCTCTGTGAGACCTTTGGCTTTATATAATAAGAATGAAAATCACTTCATGCCTTTTTTAGGTTTTCTTTCACCTTCATTGAGGTCTTATTTCCCTGGAAAGCAAGAGAACCACGAATTACCAGCAAACAAAAATATTTGCAAATGCTAAGGTTCAGGCACTCCACTAGTAGAAACAAGCATGTATCTTCTCCAAGTGTATCCAAAATCTCTTTTGGGTGATTATCAACACAACTCCGCTCTAGTGAGTCATCAAAAGAGACTGGTTTCATTTGCAAAGTGCAAATGCTGATTCCAAACAATACGACTGTACTGACATTGGTAGACACATGCAATACTTAGGGCAAATAATTGCTCATTCAATATTTAACTGGAAGATTACATGCTTGTTCTTACAGCTTCTGATCTACCTTAGAATTTTCCTAGCCAAACCAAAGGATAACCTACACATGCGTGCACTTTTTACTCAAATGTAATTTTTTTTAATTTATCATTATTCTACTGAAATAAATATCCCACCTTATTCTGTTTAAATACTTAACACCACTTAGCAGCATTAATGCACTTTCTAGTTTTCTCTAAGTCAGTTCCTGGGGCTTTGTTTTATGCAATCCCTAGCTAAAATCCAAAAGAAAAAGCTGACATGCTGCTTATTAAAGCCACTTACAGTTTAGTTCATTTTCTCCAGGTGATGTATGTATTTATTCACATTGTGCTGTCACCTTATGGAGGCCTTTCTAGATAATCACTTAAATTTATCTCAGAACAAAAGAAAAAAAAAAAATCACATTTTACGAATTTACACACATCCCAAAGCAAGAAAAGTCATATTTTGAAGGAAAAAAAAATTCTTCCCATCCAATTTGGGTTTTTTCCTACATGCTTGCTATTGCAAAATACTTAGCTTCTAATCAAAATAATGAAAGCAGGGCTTCTGTGCTCAGAGGTTTTCATTTGAATAAGCAGGGCAATTTCCATTTCAAATGTATGTTCTGTCATGCTTCCACAAAACAGAAGAGTGTCGTTTCTCATTCACTGCAGATGCCAAGTTATCCTGGTTCTTATACCCCTCCAGAAAAACACAAAACATTCTCAGCTTGCTCACTGCTCAGCACAGCTAGCTTCCTTGTCCAGCCTGAGGTTTGACTGCAAAGTTTAAATGCAAAGTCTGCCCAACTCCTGGTTTATGTTCTTATGTCTGACTCGGCATACAAATTTTCTGAGGTTGCTGCATCTCAGTTTCTCCCCTCACATTACTTTCCTTGTACAGGGGCATTTATGACCCTCAAGTTTGGTAAAGGCTTTGATATACTCAGATAAAAGTATTGATGTTATGAAATCAAGCCATGAACAGCCAGCTTTGTCAATTGTGCAACGTCTTCTCCACCCGTTCATCTTGTTGGAAGAAACAATGCAGACACTGAAGTGAAACTACAAATCAAAATTTCATGCTGAAATTCATTTTTAAAAAATCTTCTTAGAAAATCTCTTCTTTAACCAGCAACTCGGCAGAGAGTGATAGGTAAGTCGGTTTGTTTCACGGTGTAAATCTTTAATTTCATTTGCTGCCCTTGTTACTCTGACCCTAGCAATAGTCCATAGATATTTAGGTAGCTTTCCACCAGCAAGCTTTCAGCTTTTGAATACTAATGCTAGCTGTAGTGAAGAAGAAAAAGAAATGGCTGTAATGGACCATGGAACTAGGTGTGAATATCTAACCTGCTGTTTGTAAGGCATTCTGTTTGCTGGAATTAAAGCAGTCATTACTAGCACACAGGAACCCGTCACCTTCTTAATGAATTGTGAGGCTGTGTTGGGAAAATAACAAATATCTTTACCTGTATAAGCATTAATGTTGTAACAACCAGGAAAAAAAAAAATAAAAAAATCAATAGCTGTATAAAGCCCAAGGCTAAGAACAGAAAAACAAGACTGGCATGCATACAGATAACCTTACCAGTGAAGAAATCGAAGAGATTCTGGTTTACTCTGCATCTCATCATGGTGCCTGACAGATTATCAACAACTTTAAAAGTATCCTTTGATACAAGCCCAGTCAAGGCCCAGGGACATGACCTCTTACCATGTGTATTCCCCCATTCTGCAACACCCCAAGCTCATTAGACTTCAAAGAAAGGATTTTACAAGACCACTCTTGGCAAAGCAGTAGCATGAAATAGCATGGTGAGCCTTGCCACTGCTCCAGCCAGGCGAAATGCAAGCTTGAGAGGAGAGTCACAGAATGCCCCTTGTTCCCTTGGTCAGCGGATGCAGCATCCACATTCAGCCTCCAAGAGGACAGGGTCATTCAGTCCATGAAGAGGTATTTCCCTGCCAGCTGGCCAGATCCCTCAGAAACACCAGATGTAGAAGCTATCATTTGCCATTCCCAGCAGAGAGAGGTGCTAAGCATAAGTAACCATTACTAGTGAAAGAGCAGCAGTGGAAAAGTTGCCAAAATTCATCTCTACCTCTTTCCCTGCTTCTGCTAGAAGACTTACCTAGGCTTTAATTCTTTCTTGTCCCCACTACTGAAATTGCTTTAAAAGTTATCTTGTTACATTGCTATGCTTTCAGAACTGCAGAAAGGAGTCGAGAACACCACAGCACAGCTTCCCTTGCTCCACAAAGCTCATAGCACTTCATCTTGAAAGTAGAAACTGCCTTCCTAGTTTTAGATGCCATCCTTTTATTTTTCCTGCACGTCCAGACCTAGCTCCTTATAGTCTTCCTTCTATGCTCTGCTTCTTTCCAGTGGAGAATCAAGTACCAAGGACTTGTCTGTTTTTGACATCCACTAGAATTCAGTGATAATAAACCCTCACCTTTTCTTTTTTGGTAATTCTTCTGAAAATACACTGTAAGGTTAAATGGAGCAAAGAATTGGGCTCCACCTTTTACAAAAGCAGAAGGGTAGCAGAGTCTAAAATTTGCCTTAAGAGTCACCAGAGCAAAACGTGGTGGTGTGTGTCCTCCCAAATCCTCCATTTGTTTTTTCCCCGGACTGAAAACTGAAGTCTCTGGCTGCTAAAAATGGATGAGCAATGACAAAGCATCAAGTCTAACAACATTAAATCAACACGTAAAATGAAACTATTTTCTTCACATCGCATTAAGCAGCATTTGTGCATGTAGAAATTACTTTTCTCTGCAAGTAACAATTCCACTGAGCTCACAGTCTGGCCTCTGCTATAAGGCTCAAAACTGACTTGGCTTGACTAACCTACAAGCCCCTCTCACCCCCCAGCACATTTCTTCTTTCCTCAAAAGCAGAATGTATTTGTTTGCAGCTTAAAAAGATGAAAAAAAAAATCTGCAAATTCACTTTCTAATTCCTCTTCCAAGTTGAGTTAAATGGTTTCTGCAACATGTGACATAGGACTGTAGTTACTAGCAAGAAGAGGATTCCCTAAATCCTTTTGACAATTAATGCTATTTCCCGCTTTACACCACCATTTCCTGTTTAGACTGTATTTTAAGCGACTCTCTCAAGCCCACCACAAGCTGCCAGGTGTGCCGTAGTGGGCTACCATTTTATTCTTGCAGTTCTGCTGCACTGAAGCACGCAGTAGAGCTCACAAACAGTACGGCTCACAAGAAAGAAAAGTAGTCTACCATAAATTTCAGTCACCACTGTGATAACAAGTGCCCACTGAGCGGGGCAAAGAGCATTAGTAGGCTGGAACCTTCAGTTTCTTGTTCAAGTAAAGGAGCTGTGTTGTTACTGCTGCGGGATTGCAAGTTCTCTTTTGTAGACAGAATTTAACCATAAAACATGAACAGCTGTTATTTGCTATATAGTTGTTACTAAGAGGATTTTCATTAAAAGATTTTTTCTTGTAAAATGAAAAAGCACTTAGGTACTTTTTCTCAGAATACATTGATCCAGATGAAAAGCACAGCTCCTAAACAGACCAGAGCTTCAGAATCCTAACACCTATTTTCAGAACATAAGCCAAAATCACCTTCCAGTGATACATCTTCCTTCCAGTATTTACATCTAAAATCAGGGTCTGACACCTACTGCTGTTTGAAGAAAAATTCTTTTCAGTATTAACACTGACCCAAGGCTTCAGGGTTTCTTTAAGCTGCAAATTATCTACTCAGAGTAACATGCTTATACACACAACCACTAAAAAAAATGGATAAAGTAATCAGTAATAACTGAATCACAAGCCATTTTCTTCAAATACTACCTGTTTAACCACTTTTCAAGGAGATTTAATGACACATTGGGAAGAGTTACTAGTGAGAATTTTTTCACCTTGAAAGGCCTGAGAAGATAGTAGACATTAATAATAGTGTCAAACCACTGTAGTTTCTTAATGATGTGTCATTCAAAAGCACTGCCCAATTGTTTTCCATCTTTGCTTTCAGAAGTAACCCTGGTGTTATCAGGCCCATGCAAAGTTCCTAGCAAAGTATCTTTAATATAAAACAACATACCTCCATTCAAAGCAATGCAACTTTACTAAGTTAGATGCCTCAACCCCCTCCCCAAAACACACAACCTTCTCAAACCTCCTAAGCAAATACCTAATGAGCACACATGTGCACGCACACACACCCCTATCAGATACGGCATTTTCCAAAAGCACAATCTGGTCATTCAGCAAGTCTTCAACCCTTTGTATTCTGAACACACCCAACATCTCTGCCTTCAGCTTTCTTTGTGCTAAAACAACACGGTTTAAAACCCCACAATACGCTGTCATTTCTCTCATATAGAGATTTTGGCAGTTTTGCTGTTGCTAATGCAGACTGAACATCCTTTCAGTATCATATTCTGAGCACTGCATTGGCAGAACAAACTGTGTGTAAGTGAAGCCTGCAAGTTCTGTTATTCCAAAAACCTATACGTACGCTACAAAGAAGTTTGTCAGAGAAAGAGTGTCTTTCAAGCCAGTTTCCTTTTACCCACACTTCTTCAAGATTAGGAATCCAGCAGCACCGGCAGTGCGGCTACAGAATGTATTAAGCACTTCATCAACAACATCAGCTCAGAGGTGTCAGCAGTCTGGCTGAACTAGAAGGGAATCCTATGTGGAAATCCTCACAAAAACCTGCACTTAAAGTCCTCCTGCTGGTGCGCTACACAGCATGGGGAAGTTGCACAGCTTCTGCTGTGCTGATAGAAGTACTGGCTTTCAGGTAAGTACTTAAAGCAAGGTCTCTTTTGCTTATGTCTAGTGACTTTTAAAGAGAAATTAAGGACCCCATGATTCTTTTCAAAATGTGGAGAGGGAATTAATCATTATGTACTGGCCAACAATCAAATGATACCGCTAGACATAGCTTTAGCTATTGCCGACCATCTAATAGCAGCTGGGAACTGCTATGACCAGTACACTGCTACTACTTAGCTTTTTATTTCAGAGCTTTAGAATGCTTTGGGTATCTAAAACAATACACAACTACCTCCTACCATTGTCCCATGGAGTGCTTGCCAGGTTAGCACCCGTAAACTACAAAGAGAAAATGCTGAGCCTGGCAGCAAGCACCACATAAGCCAGGCTGGCAACTGTGGCTACCTGACAGATAGTCACACTCCGTACAGCTTCCCTGTCCTTAATGCTGTATTCCATAGGGTAACTACTTCTACTTTACACTGCTTCCCAGCACACAGTAACACTTGTACCTTTGTTGTTCACACCTAGAGGCCAATAAACTCACTACATGGGAGCAGATGTTTTTTCAGAGACCTTCTGAGCAAGTCCTGGGAACATTCCCAAATTCACCCATTGTTGGTAGCAAGGCAAAACTAATATATCTGTGATAGACACTGTCTTGTGTTAGTTTACTCTGCCAGACCATGCTGGAGCTGGAGTTAAATAACTGATTCACCAAAAAGGAATCTCAATCCATGTATTCTCACAAAAAACAAGGAGTACATTTATGGCACTCACCTTCTTTGCACCAGCCTGATCAGACGACTACCTTCATGAAGGCAGTCTTCAGGGATTTTCTCTACGATAGCTTGGAAAAAAAGCTGTTTCAGTCTTTTCCCTTGCCATCATGAACTTTTAATGAAGCTAAATCAAATTTCCCTCAGCCCTCTAAGTATCTGAGCTGCCAATGATAGTCTAAAAAGGTTCAGTTCCTCAACCAGTTTTCTTAAAAAGAGGAGTTGCTTTCCCTCCTTTCATTCCTATTCTATACTCCACTGCAAACTTGCCCTGGAAGAACCAGGTTTACTTTGTCTTTATATTCATCAGCTGCATCTCCAAACTCTCTTTAGCTGCTCTGTTACGCTTGCACAGCTACAGACGGAAGCA
Source organism: Anarhynchus alexandrinus (assembly GCA_008711295.1). Taxonomy (NCBI): domain Eukaryota; kingdom Metazoa; phylum Chordata; class Aves; order Charadriiformes; family Charadriidae; genus Anarhynchus; species Anarhynchus alexandrinus. Next base: position 4,196,737 of record VUYV01000005.1, read on the forward strand.
TCTTCTTTCTTCGCTAGCAGCCTGTACTCCTCTCCTGCTCAGGGATTTGATCACTGGTCTGCAGCCAACTATGACTCTTAACAAGGCAAAGAGGTTTTAGATTTATAGGCCACTACATATCAGCAGTTGCGACCAGCAGGCAGATTCTGTATCAAATACCTCTTTCAAAGAGAACAATACAACCGCATGCCCAGCAGATTTGTCCCGTGCTTACATCAGGTTAGGTAGACTAACCCCAAGTGTGGGATTAGGGTCACTACCAATTCTGCAAACCGCTGTCTTCTGAATTCAGAGACTTAAGTTTACTCTACCATACTTTTTTTTTTTCCCCCAGAAGACCTGTAAAACCTTGGACATCATATACAGTTTTAGCATCAGAGTCAAAAGTACTGTAAAAGCACACTTGTGTCAGTAAAGTGACACCGCAATACAAAGTCAATAAAGTACTTGCTAGTTTGTTTTTAAGTCTCCTCTTGTGCCTTTTTTTTTTGCCAGAAGCTCCCTGAAACCACACAGAAAATAGCACAACAGTCAGATCAGACACATACATAATATACATAAAATAGACACCTTCCAGCTAATTTACATTGATATCATAATCCTGAAATGGTGTAGTACTTGACCTTCTCAGTTACCTTCTGCATCTGATTTTGCTCATGATTGTACAGCTGATCTAGTCCCTCAAAGGTGTTTTTTCTGGCTGTGTTTGTCCTTTGTGGTTTTGTACAGGTATATCACCTTGAATGGATACTATGATCTGTATCTACGCTCTGTTATATATGAGACAAGAGGAGCCACGATTCTCAAACTGATTTTTTTATCTAGGAGTTTCAAAATACATGATGCTAGAAGATCGCATTAAATTCAGCGCTTAAATTCCTTAAACTAGCATTTAAATTCTTGGAAGTGTGAATGAGGTGTTAACTATATTGCTGAATTGTCCCACATTATAGGAACATATTTCTGTTGAAGTAACTGAGTTTCATAATGGGCTAATTCTTGAGAAATAAGAATTCATTTACCCTGAAATACATTTGAACTAGTAGATTACAAAGCACCTGTACCTAAATACCAAACAAGGTCAAACCAATGGTGGGAGTTCTGTTAGACAAGCACAATAAGTTTTAGACATGATACGCAGAGTAACAGAAAAGCACATTGTCAAAGTATTTTACTAATTAAAAGCTGTAAAATATAGATTAAGTAACTAGCTAAAGACTTTGCAGAAGCATGTAACACAACCAAAATTTGAACCGGTATCTTCCGCCTACAGGCTTGTTTTCAAGTTGCAAAATGAATTAAAACTGAAGAATAACTATTTTCTTTGTTTTAAGTATTTGTGTTATAGCAGGCATGATTCAGGCTGACTTCAAAGCTTTTATTGTTTTTTTCTCCTTTGGAAGATTATTCTTACTAATATTTCTCCATTGTTTTTATTTCATTTGTTCTATTATGGATTGAATTCACCCCTGAAAAACAAGTTTAATTATGTCGTGCCTGCTTCAATCACAGGTTGAAATCTCATATCATAAATATAATAGAATATATGCACACCCATCACATGCCTTTACTAAGTGACTGCACATGCAGCAGAAGTGCCCAGCTATGGATATACACTGTAGGTACAAAACCCGATGTAGCCACAGGTGTATAAGCAGAGAGAAGGCCATAATCTGCTCTCATTTACACAAGCATAAATCAGTAACAATCTCACAGTGGTAAAAAGAATTACATGCATGTTTCAAAATACGTATATAACAAACACACACACATACTGTTAGAGTGGCTTTGAAGCATTATGTCCTCAGGTTTCATCACCAGCTGGGGCAACTAGCACTGCTGGCCTCCAACCTGCAGGAGATCAGGGCTGCAATGCTCTACAGTTCTCGCTGCAGTAGCAAGGACATCCCGCTCTACCAGAGGGATATCCGAGACATCTGCCAGCACACATGGCCACTTATTAGAAAGGGAGAGCGTGGGCGAGGAAGGGGCCAAGCATCAGCACGTTTCATCCCAGTACGTGTGAAGCCAACCTGAGGCTCTGGCCTTCCACCGCCCTGCAGGCTGCTTGTTCACCTAGTTCGTGCAACAGCACAGGAAAAGCTAACAATTCAAAGGCTTCATGCTTTACATCTCTCTGCCTTTTACTAATGTAAAAAAATTGTACAAGGCTCAATACAAGCCTTTAATGAAAGGCACATCATGTGGCATATCTTTACGTTGAGTTTGAACTCTCCTGCTAAAAATTTCAAATCTTAAAAGAGTAATTTACTTTCCACCTTTCAGATGTTTATATTCAGCCATGTAGCCTCTTTTACACTGTCTTTATTTCTGACCTATCTGTATGAGCACAGCTTTCTTGCAATTCCTGCATATGAATTTCTGAATAGAGAGAAGTTGACAGTGATGTTTTCAGATCATGAAAATATTCAAATCAATATTCAGCTACATTTTTCAAAAAAGACCTGTAGCTGTACCAATGCAAATCACTTCCGTACCAAATCGGTCTATTATCATATTCATACGAGTTATTTGTTTTACAGCCTTGAAATCCCTCTGTGGTGAATTTCATTATTTGTTCTTTGTTACATTAGCACTGTTATGCCCTTGGAAATACCCATGACACTAGTTTCTGAATCTTTTTCCTGTTATCTCTTTCAACAAGAGAAAACACAACGTTATTCCTGTAGCTCTTGAAAATAACAATAATATGGACACAGGAAAGTTGTTGGTGTATACAGAGGACTTATACAAAACAAGGTGAAGGGGGAGACGGAATAACTGAACACACAGAGTAAGAGGTTCAGATAAACGATTGAAATTTATGGTTTTAATAAGCATGTAAAGGAAGTCAGGAACTTGGATTTAGAATCAGCTTCAATGGGCAATAAATGTAGTGTGCTGTGTTCTGCCATGACATTTACCTCTCCAATAATTTAAACCAAGATACATTTTAGTGGTTTTGCAGTGAATAGCAGGTAGAGAATACGCACATAGATCACCCTGATAGAGACATGTATTTCAATCAGGCCATAAGTAATACAATTTAAGACCTAATGAATCTTATTGTTTCCATGTGAAAACGAGGAAATTTTAAAACTCACTATAAGCTCACAAAGGCTCCATTTTTTAAAATGTTGATCAATTCTTTGGGATAAAGACTGCTACAATAAAAGGCTGTTAAACAATCTGAAAATATCACTTAAAGGTCCCTTATGGCACTTAACGTTCAATGACAAAACTAAACCATCTCAAATTTTTAAAGTTTAAAGATTCTCATAATTAAGGAAAAAACATTTTTACAAGTTTTTCTAGCTATATGGCTGCAACCTTCTCTTCAAAAATCTACTAGAAATTTTCACATTATGCAGACTAACATAAGCACCACAGAAGGCACTTTCTAGAAACCTTAAATCATACAGACAGATTATTGAATTCAGCTAACTACATGAATTTTCTTTTTTATGTGCAGTTTTATTTTCCAAGCATAATGGAAATCAGCATTAAAGAAGTTGTGCTGTTCATTTCGGGGTTCCCTGGTACCTATTCCTCTCAAGGAGCAAGGACTCCTGTAACGCTAAATCCAAAGGACAGAAGCAAACAGGCACCTCTATTCAATTCATATTGTTAATCAAAGGACAAATTTGACTCCACAAAATTTCGTGGCCACCCTAAACAAAAAGCAGCCCAATTTACCTCTTTGAACTGTAAAAGAAAGATCATGGAGAAAATCCAGTCCTATCAAGTTAGCTCTTAGGGCAAAATCCAGTTAATTCCAGAGAGTGACAGAATGGCTGAGGCTGGAAGGTGAGATCACCAAGTCCACCCCCCACTGCCCCGTTCAAGCAGGGTCAGCAGCAGCGGGTTGCCCGGGACATTAGATTAGAACAACTTTTCCACAGAATTCAGTAATTACCATGAAAATCACTCTTCAGGATCAAGTGCCTCAATTTATGACAAAGAAATAATCACTTGATTTAATTCTACAGACTCTTCAGAGAAAATTCTGTACTATGTTGCTGCTTTCATCCGCACCAAATTCTTAGGCTTTCCTTGTTAGATATGGTGCAATATAAACACTACATATTTTTATTAAAAAACATATTTCTCAATAGCTGTTCACTCACACCAATTGCTACACAATTTACTGCCAAAATCCAGATAGATTACGTTTTCCTAATCAGTGGGGTTCCCCAACAGACTGCCATTTAGCATACATGGCATAATTCCATTTTCAAAACAAACCAGACCTAGTTAATCCTTATGTACCTCATGTTTTACACTACACAAAGGTCAGAATAAATTGAACAAAATCTAGACTCTGCACTAATTTTATCTCTTTTGGTGGAACATAAATGGAAATGATGTTGAAATTTCAAACTGTGAGGCATATGTCGATTAAATTCCCTCTCAGTTCAGTTATAATAGACAGGATTATATCTAATAATTTTATGCAAGTTCCCAAGTATCCAAATGATAATACACAATCAAATGACCAACTAAGCATGCTAAAGAAAAAACATTTAAGATGAAGCTGGAAAAGCTATTTCAAACTACTGTCTAGTAACTATTTAGTGACTACTAACGTGCAGAACTGTTGTTGGGCCAGATTTAATTCTTGGAAATATAGCTCAGTATTTCTTAGTATGCAATAAGAAAATTGGTTTATTGTAATAACCATATCCCCCAAACCAATTTGGAACAGTAATAAATTTAAAAAAATTAAATCCTTTCATGTTTTTAGGGAGTCACTGACAGACATTAAAAGGAAAGAAACTAGGATACGCAAACCAAAATAAGTAATGGGAGACACTGACAAAAAAGTCAAATGCATGAATACAAGCTACAATTGAAAGTCCACACACTTACTTCAAATGGGACGTGTGACTATTTAACAGTCTGGAAGTGGCTTAAAAAGCAACAAACCGTATGTCAGGGGACACGAATCAGTAGAAGAGTAATTGTCTGGTAAGAGCAATAGTGATTGAGACGTTATATCCATGACTTCTCTGATACAGATTAAATGGGATAGACGCTGTGAACAAGAAATTATACTTCTGTAGCTTAAAATTCACTTTGATACTTTGCTGTTATACTAACCAAGACAATATTGCCATGGTTTAGCCTAACCTTGATCATAAATCTGTCTCCAGCAGAACTTAAAACTGCAGATTAGATTTAATATGCATGTCCTTAGCTAGAGTACAAGGAGATTTTTTCAAGGGCATTTCCCAAAATGAATCATCTGCAGAAGTGGAAAAGTACTTTTCACTTATTGCACCAATAAAGATATTTGGAATTTGAACATACTGCCTTTTAGAAGATTATTGTTAGGTGACTGATTGAGATAGTACTTATCACCGCTATAAGTTAGATGGGTTGAGCTAATGACATCTATGTATGTACATTTCATGCCCTGCTGAACCAAAGTTTAACACATTTCGTAACGCATTCAGTGGATCTCCCTTCTCATTTGCAGAGACGCTCCACATCCAGTTCAGGAACGTATTTAAGTTTATAGATTTCAAAGGAGCGGTAGTGCTGAAAATTACAAGTTTGATCCCTTGGAAAACAATTTGAGCTTGTTTAATCAGGTCCATCTCATTGATTCAGTTCAATTTTTAAACTGCATGTCTGTACATGCTCCTATATGATATTCACAGAAACAAAAACTACTCTGAACTTTTTCATCTCCTTAACCCATTTCATACATATGGTTGAACAATTACACAAATATAATAAAAAGCATATTTAGAAAACACAATTTTGCATACATGTTTTACTGCAACAAACAGCTTTTTTAATGATGAAAGCTGTGTACAATGCAGCACCAAAGTTACTGCTGTTACTTGTGGTAATTTCAAAATACCATAAGACTGGGTGCTCTGTGCTACTAGTCTTGCTACTGTTTCTAGGGTAACCCACATTCTGCTCGAGACCATACAGCGCAGATAGTGTCTTTAGAGACCTCATGCCTGTACCTCAAACAGATGAATATTTAATGTGCTATGGACTACCTCCAACTCACACAGAAGTGTAAAAAAAAAAAATCAGCCTCTACAACAACAGTCTCATCCCACAGGCTGAGTCGTGCCAGAATTTCACAAGAAAAAGTCAAGAATGAAACTTGGCACTTACATTATCCCCTCCCCTCCCACCCCCCTCCCAAAAAGCAAGGTGAATGCTTTCCTTGATGAGATATCTGGAGGCTATACCTCACCAGGAGAGAAACAGATGAGTTTTAATGCAAATAATTGAAGGTGAACAATCAATTCTACAAACTTGGGCTTACCTGTGCCTCACCTCAATCAATTGTTGTGAGCACAGGTACACAGATGAATTAATTTACTGGCTTCAGAAGTCTGGTCCTAAATGGTTCATGGCCTCTTTAACATGAGTAACAGCTCTGATACAGATGACCCTAGAAGTCAGAGACAATTTGGTTGCCAGCTCTTTGAAGCACCAAGCTGCATGTGCTACTAGAGCAAATAAACCCATTTGATTTCCCTACAAGATGAAACTGAGCTCAGCTGGAAGCACAAAGACTTCACTGTGTCATTATACAACCCAAATGCAACGCTTTGCAAGACCATGTTTGAGGTATGGCTGATTCACTAGATCTCTTCAGACTGAGCCAGTTAAGCACATTTTAAGAACTAAGAAAATATTACACAGAAAAAACCCTGAGAAGTTATTTATCTCACTCCTAACAGTAGGATGACAGGCTAAGCAGATTCCTCCCAAAAGAATAAGGTTACAAACAGAATATGCCCACAAAACAGCATTTCTGGGGAATAAAACAATGGAGAAGCAGGCCACTTTCCCCATAGGAAGCCACAGACTTTGGAAAACACTCCAGCATTCTCCAGAAGGCTCCTGAAGCAAATGTGGAGGTGACTGTACATAAGAAGACTTCAGAGAAATGGTCATCAGCAACCAAAAAAGTGAACGAAGATGCTGAAACTCACTGGCCTGCAGCTGGTTTTTCTGCTTATTGTTCACACAAATTATAGCCTGCAGGACAGTAAGTCCTCCAAACCAAGTTTGTACACGTGTTTTGCTCAATACAATAAAAATAAAAAAAGTGCAGCAGGTGAAATGCAACACCACTGATCTGCTGCCAAGTAAGGGACTGCCCGAGTGCTGCTGCTGGAGTGGGAGGGGACAGCCAAGGCAAAGAATTCTGCTCCACTATTTGAAGTGACTACTTATTAAATACAAATCTGATTTCTTTCAAGAAATTGCTTTGGCTTTGTGGAAAAACATTTGTTTTTTCCTAATGTCTGGCTTTCCATGATAGCTACCATCCTACTGTAACACTAAAACTGCCTTTATTAAAACTGTTCTGCACTGTTCTTTCATTTGTAAGAAAACAACAGCCACGGACACCTAGAAGCCACAAGTCATTCTGCAAGAATTAGGATCATATATGGCGAGTTCTTTGGCTTACCTTCCAAATCCAGTGTCCAAACATGTATATATACACAATTCTTTTATATTTAAGACTACAGTTAAGGGTAGACATGTTATACAAGTTAGAAGAATAGAAAAAAAGAACAAAGCTGTTGGTAATTATTTAGCAAAGACTTAGTTACTATGGTGATGGGTTTCCTATAAGTACCATAGTCAGAGACACAGCAACACACATTTTTGGCAGTGTATCTTTATTTTTCCAATTATGTTCAGAACTGTCCTCTTGTAATGAACTACAGAACTATCTTTATCCTCCTCTAAAGCTTTTAAAACAGACCAAAATACCAAAAGTGTTCAAAGACAGATTTGACAGGTGGGAAGTGCTAAGTAGAAAGGGGTTGCAGAGAACAAGATTATCTGTGATTTTTCTTATGCTTTCACATGCAAATATTAAGCAAATACATTACTGAATTAAACATCAACACTAACGTATTAGAAGTTAATATCAACTGAAATAAAACAAAGGCAAGAGAGTAAATTTTAATATCGACTAAAATGAATACTCATGTTCTTTATAATTTTATTACAAATACTTATATTGACATAGATAAAATATTGTTTTTAAGGTTAGTTCAAGTTCAATACATGTGCGTGCAGTGAAGGTGAGCTTTGGACTAGATCAACACTCCAAATCTCTAGAGGTTAGGGAAATTTGGAATTATATTTGCAACTGGTAGCTTGAAGGACATACATAATACCATGGGGAGATGATTTCCAGCTGGCCTAAAGGTGGCAGCAATCAGCTCTAAACAGTTCACTTCCTATCAAGTCTTACCCAGTTTGCCATTTCAAAGTCAAGACAGGGCTCTGGGGCAGAGTTTTCCTAAGAGATTGGGGTGGGATACAGATACCCACCTGCCGTTATGCTTCTGAAAAACTCCCTTCCTAATAACAAAGAAAGCTAGAGCCCGAGAAGTAACACTTCTCGGCTACCTACCCACCTGGCCCCCAACTCTTAGCCACAGCTACTTCTGCGTAAAACATCACTTTCAGAAGTCCTTGACCTTTGCATTCAAATCCAGATAAGGACAGAAGTTTTGAGGGGGTTTGGGTCAGGTGGGTTTTGGTTTTTTTCTTTTTCATGGTATTACTTTTGTCACTTGCAAACTCAGCGTCCATAGTCATCCTATCTAGAAAGAGTTGTCCATCAAGCTAGAAGTGCATTATTATAAATAAAAATACAACACAGTACTTTTCCACTTCCACTAGACCATATTTTCCACTGCAACAATATCTTGTGAGGGGACTAGATGTCCTTTACTCATATTTCTTAGAAAAAGAAAATAATTAGAAGTAGTGAATGCTGTTTGCACAGTGCATCAAGGTCCTGAGCACCCTCAGCTGCAGTTGCAAGCACTGGGCTGTTCAGGGCAGACCAGCTGACAGAATCCGGCCCCACATTCTAATATTAGAATGGATTACACTTGCTGCATCAACACTCTGCTTCTACTCATCTCATTGAGAGAGACATTTGGCATCAAAAGCAACATACTAGCTCAAGCATGTGCACATCACCATAACAAACTGGCATATGGCTATTTTCAGATAATCTGCATTTGGCATCCGAGGTGAATAATTTTTCAGAATTCTAGCATCTGACCTTTCTGACACCGGAATGATGGAACTTTGTCTGAATCCTGCAACAACGGCTTTTCAGAGGACTCATTGTAACCATCCGGGAACAGTTAAAGGTTTCAAATATTGCAACAAATTAGGTTGATCCCCCCCAACTCTCCCCCAGCATTTTGCTAAATTCAAAAGCAATGAGTAAAAAGACATGGTCCTGTTCTCACTGCATCCTCCTTAGAAAAGGAAGTGGTCCTTACAATATGTATTTTTCTTAAAAAAGATGAGTAATTGTCAACTGTTACTAATTGCTCGCATGTGTGCATGTTAATATCTTTTTAATTTAAGATTATTCTGTTATAATGTAAAAGGCAAAACTACATATAGATAGTAGTGAATGTGGATTAGTGGGAGGGGAGAAGGGGATGGGTAGATAAAGGGCAGCCACAGTTACTTCCCAGCAGGGAAGGAGGTGTCCCACGGCTCTAGAAGTGCATGGGGTCACTCACAGCAGCAGGGAAAATGGCACGCCTAGGTTCACTCCAGAGAAATTCTAGCCCCCAAACTTTTCTTTCACTAGCCCCCCTTGCATTTAAATACTGGTAACCCAAATAGATTCACTCTAATAACAAGGTGAACACTTTTAACTGTCACAGCAAAGACCTGAACTTAATTAGAGAATAAGTGGCCACAGCAAGCAAGCAGTTTTGATTTCTCTCCTCTTCTCCCAGCTGTGTGGGTTTGAAGGCACCAATTTAATATCATCTCCTTACAACCCTCTGAACCTTTACCTTTACTGACAAGACGGGTGCAGAGGTTACTGTTGAGTGTCACCACTGGTGGTTTACTGAAGAGTCTCAAATGCAGGCCTGCTGAGACAATACTAATTAGTACCCTTTTTACATCATTTTAGAGAAGCCAAGAACTCAGCTGATCCAGCTTAGCTCCTATTAGAGCTGGCTTTTCCAGACAAGCTTGATGTCGCCTGGTGTTTGAACATTCGAACCATTTCTGGCTGCTTGGTATGTGGAGGGCTGTATTTGCCAGGACTTATTTCACCATTAATTAGAGAATATGATATCATATTCCACATACTGACGTAACTCAGAGCAGGAAAGGAAGATTTTAAATCAAAGCTATGAAGATACCCAAAATGACAAAAGCATTGGGAACTTCCAACCACAGTCACATGGGGTTTGATATTAACACAGGAGCAGTTTTAGTTGGAATTTACTCTATTCTCAAGCTGAGAGGGCAAAGCAGATCCTCTCACTCAAGGTGGGCTCTCAGGTTAGCCACCAGGTCAGTGAGCTGTGCTACTGAGCACTGGAATTGGAACCCTCCAGACACGGGCCTGAAGGGAAAGAGAGAGGAAAAGCTCATCCTTTTTCTCATCTAATTAAGTACGGGAAGTGCAGCTCCCAGAAGAAGGGACAGCAATAACAGGGAGCACAGCTTGGTGGAAGCATTATTGAGCAGCCAGCTCAGGAAATGGCTATGATTTGGAAGCTCAACAGCCCAACACTCATTCCAGTCAAAGAAACACATGAGCTAGTTTGATATCAGGATGTATTTTTTCTTTTATCATTTTACATAGCTAGTTTTGCTATGAGCCACACATTTTCTTCCAGATATGCTATGGCCAGTTTGTTTGACCTGTCCTACACTTTGCATTTCAAATGAATTCCCATCCCTAGGCAGGTTATTGGTCACAGAAAATGCTGCCATCCCTTCTAAAACCATAACCTCAGTGTACACTGGCATTTTCTAAACTACTTTTCTTGCTTATTAAATGCCTCTACAGTTAATAACTCTACAAAGGCACTTCCTAATCACTGGTTGTCATTTGTCATTCCTACAACACAAAAATGACACCTTCATATAAAACAGTCTTTTGCCTGTCTCAGAAATCTGAAAGAACTTTTGCCATGATGAGTTTGCCCAAGATTTATCCTTTTGAGTCAAAAAGCATTATTTTAAGGGTTGTTTGTCAGTTGAAAGGTTATTTTCCAGAAGTTCAACCAGATCTTGTAATTGCAATCTAACTACACTGCATTGCTCTGACCAGTATTAAAGAAAGTTCTAGTGATTCAACTTTGTTATAAAACACAACAAATCAAAAACAGGCTCTTTCAGGTTGCACGGAAATATTTTTCAGTTCTGAAAAACTGGAGAGAAAAGCATTCCACTGTAAGCAGCCAGTTCTTGGCTGCTACATTACCAAGCGATGCTGACACCAGGTAACAGCCCTGGCTCTGCTGTTGTTTGTTGGCTGCACAATCAACAGAGATCAGTTTTAGTGATCTCTATCTATATAACCTCCAGAAGAGTGCTAATTAGTGGCAGTAAGTGGGAGAGAGAAAGGCAGAGATATAGAAAGAAATCAGGAGGATAGAAGGGAACCCAGCAGGCAGGAAAGACTTGGCTGGCAGCTAAGTTAAGATGGGAAGAAAAGCCTAGGGGGTACAAGAATGAACAAGTGTGTCTGGTCCAACTTTGTTGAAACAGAACTCAAGTTGCAAAAGGTGGCACATTCATTCCTGGAAACAGGAGGACCCAGAAAGACTTAAGACTACATTCTCTGCTTCCCTATGCTGATAAAACCTCCACTACTTTTACTTAACCTGATTACCACATCCATGTAAAGCAAAATAGTATGAGCACAATATTGGTTCTCACTGGACTGAGAAGGGAGAAGAAGTTGTTCTAAGTTTTGTATGATTATCAATTCATCATTCAATCCACCCTTTATATTCTTTATTCATGTTGCCAAGGAGTAATGTGAATTGAAAAAAAAGATGACTGAAAGTGCAAACCTGATTCATTAGAAACCACTGAAGAAGCTGTCATGAAATACTGTAACACCTTTCTTTTCTTTCACTCAGTCTACAATTCACACAGGACAAGCAGTTAAGTTTAAAACAGAAGTACAGGTGACACCCAAAGATTTTACAAATCTGCTATGCAAGACTGTGATACTGTTAATAACATTAGACTTCATGCAGGCTTTTAAAAGACTTCCCTCAATTACAACTGTACACACTTCTTGCATTATATCTTAATATTGAACTTGAAAATTTGAACTTGTCAGGATTTGTTGTGAAGAAATAAACAAAAGCTAAGCAACCATAAGATTAACTATGCAACTATAAGAGAAATTTAGCTTCTCTCTCTTCAGAGTTTATTTCATTTAAAAGAATTGTCATTAAAACAATACAAAAGACTCGAATAGTACAGTTTAAGTATTCAATAAAACCTGAAGACAGATCTTCATCACCATGTAAAGGCAATATTGAGTGTCCTGATGAAAAATGAAAGAACCTCCTAAGCATACAATTAACATCCAAATATTTTCAGCTCATTGTTCTGCTTTTCTAATTTTCTGAACTGTGTTGTAATCAACAATAAAACCGCAGCTAGTACAGCTGCAATATAGATGCCATGTGTACACACATCACTGTTGCTAGCATGTAAAATACATGCATACACACAGCCGAGCAAGCCACAGCGAGACACTTTGTTACCCACTCAGCTTTGTCTTCCTTTTATTCACCCCCAGTAGGCTTTCAGTCTCCCAGTGCCAAGCACCTAGAGTAAGAAGTAATAATTGCCAGTCCTGAAGAATAACTTGCTCCTCCTCCTCCAGCTCTCGGGTCCCCTCTGCCAGTCACATCTACCTCCCTGCTGGACCCAGCAAACACAAGATGGCAAGGAGGGCTGCTGGAAAACGGCCTAGGATGGGGGCAAGATGCCCCAACGCTTCCATCTTACCCAACCGCTGTCCTGTCAAAAGGAACAGGCTCTTTCTTCTCTACACCATGCATTCCCACAGAACGTATAAATTTCCATGTGCATAGGCACACATGTAGGCAAGTCTGTTTTCCTGTCAAATCATTTTTTAAATTGTGCACTCGCTAAGCAAACCTGTGTAAACAATCACATCCCCGAGTGCCAGAAGAGGAAACACCACCCATGTACCAAATGGAGGGAACTGGGATCCTGCCTGGAATAAGGCCAAACCTCCTCCTTCCTTTTCTATTTTTATAACGGGTGCGATGTGTAAGAACAGGAATTAACAATCTGTCAACTTGGTTCTATGCCTCTTAATGCCCAAGAACTGCAGGCAAGCAACCCCTGCCTGCTGAATGCTTCAACCCTGTAATTTCCTTGTTTTTTCTTACCATGCAATGTAAGATGGTCAAGCACTAGCTCTTATTTATGCAAGGGCAAATCACAGTATCAGCGTCAGGACTTCCCCAGCATAGCTGCTTTCTGGTTAGTCAGCTGTCAGCTACAGAAAAAAAGCAAAATGACAGGGAACTGCTAAGCCACATTCACTTGTAACTCCATCCTGAAAGTCTGGAGGAACCGCTGTCAGGTTCTGCCTGTGAAACTCTCCTGAAACGCTCCCGTCTTCCAGCTTTACAAGGTGTCTGATCCATGTCTTTTGACTGTTGGCCAGGATACTATTTAGCACACGGCTAGGAAAGCTGGCCATGGTCAGGCCACGCAATTCATCACCATCGCCACTCCGCTCATTTTAAACAGTTTAGCCCACGCTCCGTACTGGCCCAGTTAGGCTTAGTAATTTCACAAGTGAGGCTTCCAAATCTGTCAAATGATAAATGGCAAATATCTGGCAAGTATAAATACTGCCATGAACAAAAACGGTAAAATTTCAACTACCTATCAACTTGTGTCTTTATATGCAGTTTAATGCCTAAGAGAAATTCCATTAATGACTTCATGAAAATCAAGACCAGTAAGTCTATTCAAGATAGTCAACAAGGATAGGTCTGAACTAGAACCAAATATATTTTCTTCTGATTTAATGTACGAGCACTAAATATATATACACCTCCAAAAGCATATAGACATATAGTTAAATATAAAGAGTTTTTTTTTATATTTTTATATATACACACACAAAACAAAAAAACATTTGGAGATGCATTTCATGAACGCAAGAAAGACAGACACCAAAGTAAGCTGGTTCTTCTGGAGGGACAAAACAGCAGCTTCTGCATAGTTTTTACACTCTCAGAGCTTTTGTTATCTCAGAAAACTTAAAAAAAAAACCCACCTTTGCTAGTCCAGAAAGTTTTTGTTATATTAATTTCAAATTCAACATGTTGCACAATGTAAGAGGTGAACAAAGTCAAGAAATTTAGGTCAAATAAAAGGAACATCCTTAAACAGGTTAATTTTGCTTCTAGTGTTTGTTTCAGTCCAGTAAATTGAAATCTTAAGTTATCCATTACCTTGAAAATCTCTGACCTGATGATGGTCTAGTCATGGACAAGTGAGAAAAGTTAGTTCCTTAATTTTAATATAATTAAAATATACTAGAGCTCTTGAGCAAACAGAGGGTATACAATTTTCCAGGCTAATTTTCACATTTCTAAGATAAATTCAGATACATATTTTCTGCTACTCTGTCCTTCATGGATTCGGAACAAACTCCCCTCATATGCATATCCCTTAAATGCCTCATATTCCACAATTTAAGAGTTTGTTCAGCCTGAGTTGTGCTTCAGTGAATTTATCATTTTTCATCAAGAACCTCTCCTAGAAAAGAAAAAAAGTCTTCTTCCTCCCACAGAATAATTAGGAGGCATTTAGCTGAAAAACTAGTTCTCACGGACAAAAGAAAATCGAACATTCTTTACCTGGTTTCTTTTTTGTTGTTAAGAAAATTACACAGTCTAACATAACCCTGCATGACAAGTCTATATTTACATAGTTTGTATTCCCAGAGATAATGTTATGGTCTCTGAGGTGCCTCTGGTTTAATGCAAGATATTGGAGAATAGTATGAATTATCTCTGCAGTGATTTCATGCTGAATTTGCAGTGGTATGTAGCAAACAGTAAAAATGGAAGAGAAGCTTCTCTGGACACACACAGTACTTTATCTTCCTTCCAGAAAATAAGTAGCAATAATATTTGTAATATGCTTACAAACAGAACCCCAGGCTCTGCAGAGATAAGTCTTATGACAAAGTACTTAACTAAGATGGAAAATGGTATTACTCGTGTTAAATTCAAAATGAGCATTTTGGCCCAGACAGTTAAAAAAAAAAAAGTGTCATTAGTTACCTAAAGTTACAATGGAATCTGCAAAAGATACTGTTTAGTAATGTAGCTATAGAAACAAACAACATTAAATCCTTTGTATGCAACGATTCTGTGCAGATACAAAATACTATTGTTTGGGCAATATAGGAAAGAAAGCGATAGCCAGTGTTTTACAAACCTGTTTGTCCCTCATTTATAATCAATTTTTCTGAAAGAAAAGAAAAATATGAATCTGCTATCTTTTTCCTTTCCTATTCTTGTCTTATTCCCCTTTCCTTTTATGCTTTCTCTTTTTTTATCCTTTGTTTGGGACGTTTGATTTATGAGGTAGAATAGATGACAAGTGAAAAATACACATACAATGCAATGAGCTGTTGCATTGTTTCCAATATTTCATGTCTAATAGAGTTAGTGCTCTCAAGCTCAGAAATTATTTGCAAAATAACTCAAACTTGCTTTGGCAACTCCCTACGCAGAGGGAGGAGAAAAAGAAAGTTATCTAATTCATTTTTAAAAATTAATTAAAGCTATCCTGGGATCACAAACACAGTAGTACCATTATCAAAAATCTACCACGTAATTCCAGGAAGAGCGAAGCTTTAACTGAGTATGACTTCACTTTTAAAAGCTGGGACTTCTTTGAAGCATAGCTTTATCCACCAGTTTCCTGCTTCTGATTATTTTGTACCTACATTGCTTCACTTAAACACTAGTAATCCAAAACCAGGGTTTGATTCCATATATCAATATATTTGTCTTAGTATGATAAAAATACTAGTTAGCTGCTGTATCTTGCCACCACGTGCATAACCTAGAGAGGAGAACTTTTAAGTACAGTTTTAAGTAACAGTTTCTCCTTATTGCTCAATGTTAACAAAAGTTTAGATTATGGCCTGTATAACGATGGAAAATTCCTAACAACCCTCTTTAGACATTTTCCCCTACAACGTGAAGTAATGCAGGTACTGAGCAAGTACAGATGCCCAGGAGAATGGATGTTTTCCTTCTGTTATTTTTGCAACATTTCAGGTCGCTTTCCAACTAAAAAAATGTTGTTTTGTAAATAAACGAGAGTGGCTCAGGCACAAAAATTTTTTACTTTGTCCACCTTGCATTTCTCAGAAATTCACTGAAAACTCACTGATAGGAGCTTTGAATCAAACCTCTCCAGTTATGGCTAACAGCCTGGTTCTTTAATTCATGGATGATATGAAGATTCTGTCATGTAACTAACAGTACTGCAGAGTACACGGTGCCCTGTTAAGGCAAACAAGCATTCCAGCTGAATGGACTACTAAAATACACTCTGCTATCTGGCAAGTCCCTTGCTTCACCCAGTAGTTTAGTTCTGATGATCTGTTTTCCAGCTGGTAACACCCATCAAAATCCAGAAAAATACAGGATGAACCAGATAGTTGGCTGATGGAGGAGATGCCAGAAGATGACATGATATAAGAAAGAATGAATATGTTCTCCTTTAGCCTTCCCAAATCAGGGAAGCAGAAGAGGTAACCCACAATAACAGTTTCCAGATACTGACTGAAGCAAACAGAGGATCTTTGTTACAACCATAAAAAAGCTAAACATGAAAAAGCTTTGGGTATTCTGAAAAATAAGCACCACACTATATCATTTAATTGTGATTCAAAATACAATAAAGCCCCCTTTCTGTTGCCAGTAATAAGGTTTAGGCTGAAGGATTAGCAGAAGAGGGCCCAGCACCTTAGTTCCCCATACCCTGACTACGTGCCCTACTCTACTGTTGCTCCTGTCAGGTGAAGTTTTGTCAGATACCGGCATTTCTACGAGGATTTGGTTTTGACAATTCAGAACACATGTTTAAGCCTTCTAACCTCTCAATTTTTAACATTTATCTTGTAAATAGGAAACTGAGGTATATGTAACCTAAGTTATCCAAGATCTTATAAGAAGCTCATGAAGAGATGATCTCTTAACTTCCAGTCCAGCACATTAGTCGTACTATATAGCTGTAAATCACAGAATAAATTTAAAACCTGCTTGATGCTGAAGAAAAGGTGATCTGTAGCAGGCAAACTCCTATTATCAGCATATACTAGAACAAATCTCTATTTTAAAATGGAGACTCCTGACCATTTGGCTTACTTTATTATGGACTTCAGTCAGACAAGGATTTGTGAAGTGAAATCTAGTTTTCTATTGAAGGAATAAGGATGAGAAATTCTGAGAAGTGGCAAATCAAGTTCTGTAATGCTCAGATCCACCATGTTATGACATTTTTTAAGAGCACAAAAGTTTGGAAAACAGCTACTATGACAGAACCAACACAATATTACATTGCTTTGAGTTTTGTTGGGTATGTCTTTCCTCTAATGAAATTAAATTTAGACTGCTGAAAACAGAAGCAAATCAAGGCAGACAAACACACAAATCTTCCATTCAGCTTGTAAGGGCAATAAAAATCCTCAGGAGCTGGAATTTTCTGTGTTACTGAAGTACCCGCATACAATTCACAGAAGCTTACCCTGGCAATAAAGATACATGCATAACCTGGAGTACTGCTTGGGAAAATGACAAACAAGTTTTTTTATTTCCCTCCCATACTCCACCTGCAGCACAAAACGTCACAGGAAAAAAAAAAAGGAAAAAGAAATGTTATTAAAGAGGCTTATTGTTATTAAAAATACTCCGAGGCCTTTCCTGATGGTTACATAAGTACTGTAAAAGCGAGATGTTCTTGGCAATCAGCGTAGCTTCACTGTGCTTGCTACACTGGTTTCATTAACTATTACATCATGCTTAATTTCCATAATTGGCTTCAACTTCACTTTATAAGCTAGTCTAATTTAGTTTTTATGCATATTTCAATTTAATACAGTTTGTTCTCCACTGTAAACCCTTCATGGGCCACATATTCATCCTGTACTACCTCATTTAGAGCTTTCCCTAAGAGCAAAACTAAAAGGACAAAGACCACAGTGTCCAGGAAGTGACCTTTTCTTTTAGCTCTGACAGTTAAAACTCCCATCCAGGCCCTCTTCACACAAATTTGACTAGCAAAACCTTCTCATTTTGTGCACAAGACAAGAACACACTCGCAACAAAATACAGCTGCTAAGAGCTGCATTTCCTTGACTTGGTTCTTCACTAGTGTAAGTCTCTCTACTAATTCTCTTTTCTTCAAAGAAGAAAAAGTTTGTTTTTCAGCCTTAACCTCCTTGGCTTCTCTGTATATCTAAGTACATTTTCTCTCTTTCATCCAGATCCATAGTTAAACATGATCAAATATTCAGGGACTTTGGACTTGGCACATCAAATTCCACAGAGCACCCGTTTCTCCCATAACAACAACTCTGCTTCTTGTTCCCAGTTTCACTCTTCAGCTACAGCAACCCTCAACATACCCATCTGCTCCACTCTCCTGATTCACATCTCCTCCAGATCCCCTTTTATGCTGACAAGTGTACGGATGAGCTAACAAAGGTCACTTCTCCTTTTATATACCTTTCTTTCTATACGCTCCACTTTTACTGAGTAAATTCAGAATGTTTACTGATCTAATACATCCAGTTCTCACCTTTCCCCCCTAGTTTTACTTCTGTGATATCCTGTTTTCAAATGTCTAAAATTAGAGTGATACCTCCTGAGGGAAGAGCACACTTTGTTATCTGAAGCCTAACAGCTTTTGTAGCACAGGTTTTACAGATACAATATCATATATAACACTATAACATATAGCATAAGTGAAAACATGACAGTAACGTAATAGAGAGCCCAGCAGACTGTTTGTACTGATTGCCTTTCAAAAGAGAAGTGCACTCTAAACGAAAAGCACTGACCTAGAAAGCGAGGCATTATTTGGGTAGTTTTGTTATCCACTATGCATTAAACCTTACTCACTTTAAAGACACAGGTGCCATCTATGCTGGGAAATGTTTACATTGCTAACATGATTAAGCTCAATAGTTACTCAGAGTTAAAGTCTCAGCATAACTATGCCTCCAGCTGCTACTTGCATTAATATAATGGGTACGTGCCCACTTCTCCAATGGCCCACTGAAAGCAGAATGGAAGGAACTGTGCCATGTGAAGAAGCTATTCCCATGCACCTCTCTTCATCCGGGTGACACAGGATCTGATAACACTCACCAGATAGGGAACAGAAGTCTTTTTTTTAGTAAGAATTAGATTTTCAGGAACCCTTGGATCTTTGTGATTTTTAAGCTGACAGAAGTTGTCAGTAGCTTATTGGCTTCTGCAAAGAAGCCAAATATTTAGAAAAAAACAAACAAACAGGAAGCTTGTGATGACTAAGAATAAAAATCACATTGCGTATCTACTTTCAGAAAAAAAAATATTTTTATTCTTAGACTGAATGTGATCCAGCCAAAACAATTTAATGTTCTCCAGTAATCCTCTAAATCTTAGATTTGTACATCACATAACCCACAGCACTTCCCAAATCGTTCTGAAAATAACTAGGTCAGGAGTCCTATTTATCTATTAATATGATATTATAAGGCTCAGATCAGGGCAGGGACCTTGGGATACTGGCCACAGAGTCACTCTCAGCCATAAGCCAATAACCCATCAGCAGTGCCACACACAGCTGACTGAGGTGGCATCGGAAGCCCAGGAGCAGAGCGGTGGCAGGTCTCAGAGCACCCAGGGACTATCCAGGTCTGTCGGCAGAACCCCATAACGATGGGAAATGCAGGGATGTTTCACCACACTCTTCCATGGTCCAGCCATTTTTGGAAGTAATAGCAGGGAAAGTAATACAAAGTTTGGTGACCAAGTTCCCACTTAGGATTTCTACTTTATCAATTTTTGTTCAGATAAAACATGCAAATACTTTTAAAGGGGGAATTTTGAGCAGGCATGGGCCAACGTATGGGTCCAGACTTGAGAAACCTTTACTTGCATAAACTTTACCTGTCCCCCTGGAACTAATTACATTAAGTATTACTCACTGACATAAATGGCTTTAGTATCAGGGCCCTGAATTAGAAGTGGCCCAGAGAACTGTAAATAGTTCTTGAGCTTTTACAGCCTTCACTTCCAGCTCTAAATGGTTTTCCATGACAAGATAATTTCTTCCTTGTTTCCCCCTGCAAGAATACGGATTAACCCAAGTTTTGAAACTGAAGATCATCTACCAAGGAATAGAACCTCAAAGCACTTCTTTGTCCTTATTTTTTTCTAGCTAAACTTTCATAATGCCTGAAGCCCTTCACAAGTCAGTATATACTCTGTTGTGTTTGCCTCAGAGGCGAGGGTTCCCGGAGGGAATGGCAGACAATTGTGGGACAAGAAAGGCATTAAACCACAACAAAAACCATCAGAATAGGTTACACTGATGCTACAGGAGTGAACTGAAAGTCCTAGAGAAGTACATCCTATTCCCAATACCAAGCCCACACCAAAGGGGGTTTTCCCCCTCAGAAGCGTAAGAACTTTCAAATAATTTATAGGTACAAACACTTTTGCCTGGATCCAGTTCAGCAGAGCAGTAATTCCTCAATCTGAGTTAAGTGGGTTCCTACTTGGCTTTCTCATCACTAGCAACAGACTTTCCTTATTGTGGCTTTTGCACAGCAGGAGCTTCCTGTCCTAGATCTTAGTAAAGTGAGCTTTATTCTCACAGTATTTATACCACTTTTGCAGGAGTTGACATTCAGCCATTACAGCACATCAGATACCAAACAGAGCCCTTAGACAAGGAACTTAAAGGCTTGAAAGTCTTTTGTGCAACAGAGTCAAGTACTATAGGTCTAGTGCATGTTTTACCTTTTTTCTAAACCATAGCTATCCTCCTGACAATATTGGACACTTTATCCCCAGTCGGTTTTTCAGTGCCTTCAAATACACAGATATACTTTATGAGCCAGTTATTTCATGGGCATAGTACATAACTTGTTAGACTTTACAGTATCTTAGGAGATCAGTATCTATCAAAGTTTTTGATTTTCTGAAGAAGAGAGTCAAGCGACACTTCCAAAACACGAGCAAGTAGCAGAGTGCTTTGTGCCAAGCTCCTGGACGGGCTCTGAGCCGGCTTTCCCACAGAGCCCTCCCCATGCCGCAGGTTGGCCCCGACCTGCTTATCCTTCTGTTATCTCACTCTCAGCCTCTCTAAAGCTAAGGCAGCCAAGTGAGCCAAACACTGGATAGAGCTGTGAAGTGGAGTAAGGTGCAATCTGAAAATAACTTTCATTTTGGAACAGTAAAATCAAGTACAAGCAGCTAAAGGGGAAAGGCTGGCGTGCACACTCAGGGAGCTGCCAAGGGCCTATCAACCCCAAGACCATTTTAACAAAGGCAAAAGTAGATTCCTGGAACTTTTAAGACTCAGAACAGCATTTTATCTTACAATAGCTGCTTACTTCAAGAGGCTACACACCTGAGGCTGGATGAAGTCTCTCAGTCCAGGTTTTCCTCTCAACCCACAAAACCAAAAAAAACATAAGAGTAATATGGTGCTGTAAGAAGTTTTAATGGATTTATCTTCATAAAATAAAATTGTCTGCACATGTTTAAAGTTTTGCTAATATTTTCTGACAAAGCATTTCAATTTCATTGATTTTTAGCCCTTTATACATTGATTTTTTTTTAGCCCTTGCATTGATTTTTAGCCATACATCGTACTGAATTTAAAGCAATAAAAGCGCCAATCGCAATACATTGCATCTGTTGACATATATTTAATACATCAATATAACAAAACTATCATTTCAGCCAAACAAAATGTTTCATTCAACCCCAAATACCTTTTCTGCTGTTTCAAATCACTAAATATTTTCATGTTTTGGGAACCCAAGGTGATTTCTGCCCTCATTTTCAGAATTGCGAAAGTTAGCTAATAATAAGAAAAAACACAGTGCAACAATCATAACTTCTCTATACCACTACATTTTGGTAAAGGAGAGACTTCTACATAGAATTTTCAACTTTAAATGCCCAGTGCAGACCTAAAACAGTATTTGTTGGGTTGTTTGATGTTGCTGGTTTGTTTTTTTTTTTCCCCTCACATGTAAATACCTCCCATAGTCTTTAGTTGTGCTTGATAGAAGTAAGAATCCCGCATGACAGAACCAGTCAGTTGGAAAACAGATTCACTTAATGTACTGTGGTATTCCTATAGGGCTATGGACACCCCATCCTGTTCTTTATCATCAGTGATGTCCAGAAGTTAAAATTGCAGTTCTAAAACAAAGTATTTTGAGCTTATACAACACAGTCTATCAAATTATATAAAATTTAAAGTTATACAAATTATCACATAACTTGTATAGTTTAATGCATATATTTCACTATATTTTATTAAATTGATTGTACAATTATATAAAACTATACAGTGCTCAAAACCCACTACCCAGAAATTACAGGGAAACCTAATACAACTTTCCTTGCTTAAAATAGTGGAAGACTACTTAGTTACTACTTAGAACTCTGTCTTGCAGTTATGGCTATGAGTCAAGAACTGAGGGAGTTTCTCCATGTGTGACTTATCTTGTGTCACTGAATGCCCTTTGAAAAAAATAATGTGTAACTGATTCCTAGCTACTGAACAATATTCACTTATAAACACACCACATGGCTTAATTAATGTTTATAAACTACCCTCTTATTTGCTTTGCAACAGAATTACACACACCTCCGCAAACACCCCTACAATAAAAAGTTAGTTATGCAGCACAGGTTGCCTAACCAGAATCAGTTCAGCCTTGTTTGCATTGTTACACAATCGTTAATTATATGGTCCTACTTCCCCCCATAAGCCTTCCTCCCATGCCACCCAATACACTGAAAACTGGAACTCAATAAGCAGACTGAAAGCCAAAGAAAAATAGCGTCTATGCCTACCCTCATATGTTTCAGTTTCACCTTTGAACACAAGTGTTCACTTCCTACAAGGATTTCTCTATGCTGTTAATTTTATTAAGCATCCAAGTGCTAGAAAAAAACATGTTGTTTCACTCATTGCACGCATTCTACACGTGGGATGGTGTACATGCAAACAGACAAAACGTTGATTACACAGCTCAAAACCAGTAAAATCAGCCCAGACATAGGTCCTCAGTATTATCTATTCCATAGTCTAGCTCAGGTCTGAGCCATATTTCTGACACCTGGTAACAATCAGGAGTTTTGCACCTCAAACTAAGACATCATGACAACCCAGGTAGAATTAGCAACCTACAGAAAATTTGGTTTCTGCAGTTTGCGTAGCATTACACTGGAATTTTGTAACAAATGCACTAGAAATGCTTTACACGCTTTTCTTTCGGCTTTTTGAAACTTCAATACAAAAGATTCTAACTTCAAGTAACTGCACTAATATTCCCCCATTCAAACTTAAGAGATCTTTGTGGTTCGTCTTTTTTGGGAGGGGTTGTTGGTTTGGGGTTTTGCGTTTTTTGTTTGTTTGTTTGGGTTTCCCCCTCCTCTCCCCCCATTCTGAAGCAGCAAAAAGCTGTTTTAAGTTCTGAAAGAGCAAGAAAAGGAGACCTCTTATCTCAGATCTAAGTCAAGAAGCTTGCAGATACCAGGAGTGGGACAGTGTCCGAGGTTATTGGCGAGAACAGCCATGCCTTGGCAGTCAATACATAGCTTGCAGTGAATCCACTGAATCCAGCCTCTACCTGGTTATTACATATTTGAGTGACTAATTTTGGTTGCTGGCATAATAAGGTCACCAGAAGGTGAATCCTGCTCTCATCCTCTTCCACTCTGCAGGTCTGCAATCCATATTCAGCATGCTGTCACATTCAACTAACCGCCAGCACACAGATGATGCTCTTTTTGATGAGCAGTCCGAATCTCCCTCCAACACATTCCTCCTCACACATGCCTCACAGAAGGAGATAAAGATACACAGGCAGAAGCCAATTACTTTGGATCAAAAAGAGATTAACAAAAGAACAAATAGCAGTTAGATGCTGAAAGTCATGAGAACTGAGCACCTAATTCCCATTTGGCATTTAAAAAAATCTCCCTGTCACCGCTCAATCATTTGCCAAAGGTTCTCTTTCAGAAAAATCTGTATTCTGATGCTAGCATTCCTGCTAAATGGACCCCACAATTTCAGCTAGAAAGAAAGAAAGGGCATTAGACCAAGTGTGCTTACAAAAGAATTTTTCACTTAAAAAAGAAAATCTCTTCCTTAACAGGTTTACCGATTAAATATCATTGGTATTCACTGGAAGTGATGCTTATGGTGCAAGATTTCCTTCAAAAGAGGAAATTACTTTCCATCTCAGAAGTAAAGACTAACCATATAAATCTATTTTCATTGGTGTTTATTTGATATTTGTTTCTGAAATTTAAAACAAACACTGTTTAGATACACCCCAAGACTTTCATAATTGGTTACATTTTATGTGTCATTCATTGGCATTCATTCAAATATGCGTAATACTATAGACACACATTGTTAAGTGATTACACTTCACAATGCTTTAGTCTTTGAGGATTGCTAATGGGATACAAACTTTTCCCCTCCATGGAGGGAGGGACCAGTTGTCCCTATGTCCAGACTGAGCCAATGTTCAAATCCTATCTGCTTCCTGGCCAATGTCAAATGAACAGCACAGGATGAAGAGAACATGTAGAATAAAAGGGACTTTTTTTTCCCTTTTAAGAGGGGAAAGCATGCAGCCAGGTCATCTCCCACAGATAAACTGGAAATCAGCACTCTTTCAGTTAATACTATTTTTCCTTGACACACAATTAAAAGTCTTAAATACTTTCAACTTGGCACTGTATGTTTTTAACAAAGCTAGCACTGAACTACACTTCAATGTTACGTTTTCTTAGTCTGTTGAACATGAGTTTTCCTCTTGCTTCAAAAAAGTCCTATTACCTACATCAACGTCTCATTAAGAGCCATACATAAGTACACAGTGCACATAGATTATTCAAAAGCACTCACACATGAGCTTCCATTCTGCTTACTCTGCTGCTTCCATCCCCCAACCCCTACATTCACATGTCTGGCCAAGAAGATACTTGGCTTTTAGAAAAGAGGCACTTGTCACATGTAACAGGAATAGGCCAGGTTCATGATGCCTTGCCAAAATATACTTCCTCTGAAACTGCCATAAGAAAAAGATCTTACCTTCCTAAGTCACTGCAAGATCTGAGAAAAACATGTTTTTCTATTCTAAAAAAAAAAAAAAGTGTCCCTCAGGAAGACATTTCTGTTCATTTCCACCAACTCATTAGCTGCCAAAATTGACCTCTGCTTTTAAACCACTGTTCTCCCTTCCAAATGACATTTTCTTTAAGATGAAATGCTGCTTGAAGACTTTGGAGACTTTGCATTTGGTAGGCACAGCACATTGTCATCAAATTGTATACAATTAACCTGAAATTAGAATGAACTACAGAAAGGCAATTAAAGGAAACTATCAAAGAAAAACATTTTTTTAACTCTCCAGTGAATATTTTTTGGAACAAATACCGATGGGCTTGCAACAGGTGTATTCAAGAGAGGACCAAGACACGCCACACAATAGGGTGTAAATGTCATTCTAAAAGCTTTCCATGTATCTGTCTTACTATGTCAAATTTTGCTCAGGTTTTTCTCTGATGTACTCCTCAGCATCCATCATCAACACTAGAACTGGATGAAACTGTATTCTTCTTGCCTTATTAAACCTCACTGGTTAGTGTAAAAATGGACAAAAGCAATGAACACATTCTCTGGTGTTTGCTTGGTAAGGTGGTTTTTGTTGTTGCTATTTTGTTTTTTAAGCAACGCAGAGAGCAATGGCAGAACCAGAACAGGAAACAAGTCCTCATGCACTGTCTCATGCAGGACTGTCAGCAGGAAAGCATATAGGCTCCTCAGCTCAACAGCTTGATGCAAAGTCCTGAGAAGCCACTAGAGACTATGCATTTACTTCGCAGGGTTCTGGATTAACTCTTCCAGAAGAGCACGAGAATTCAAAGACTACTCTTGTCGTTACCGATTTCATGGAAACTAGCTTCCTATTCCATACCTACAAAGCACCCAACAATGTTCTCAGTGAGTCACAGCCCTAAAGCAGCAAAGGACTGTTCTCTATACCAAACGACAAACGCACATGGTCCTCTTCATGCAACCAAACATATTTTGCAGAGCTGATCTTAAAATTGCCATTAGTTAATACACTAACATGATATTGGTTGTTAAACAGCACGACAAAGGGAGAAAACACAGGATGATGCCATGACTTTTGCTTGTATTATGATCACTCTCCCCCTTCTGTGCCTTATTTCTAGGAGCCAAACAAGCCTCCGTACTGCACTCACATTTCAACACTACGTCCCTGTTCTGTATTCTAACGTCTTTATATTGCCACAGTAGCGGTCCACCTTATTTCTTAACCTGAGCTGGGAGTTTTCTCAGGGGAAGCAATACTCCCTGGGCACAACAGAGAAGCACTGGGGACAAAAGGGAGAAAGGAAAGGTCTATCTCAGAACAATTGGATTGCTGCTGGATTGTGAGGACAGCAAGCAGGAAGGGAACCAAAACCTGTTGCTTTGCAAGAGTAGTCCAGGCTTAAGCTCTGCACGCCTCAGGGTATGGAACAAACTGAGCACAATGGACTGGATCTCTATGGTAACCAAACTGCTTTTATTCTTTCTTTTACCAAAAAGACTGATTTTAAAATATAGATGCTCAAAACGCAGTTCTGCAGTCATTTTGAAAATGTGACCAGAAATAATAGAGCTTTACTTTGCATTATTTAAGCAAAAAACTTCACCATCTAAGCATCACTGTGTCCCTGCCCACCCTCCAAAAACAGCCCCGCAATTAAATGTCAACAAGTCACAATAATCTGAGCACCTAACCTTAAGACATATTTTAAGTCAATCCTAGGGGAATATTATGCCTGGGAGGATATCCTCCTGAGTTTTTCTAATTCTGCAGCTTTTATAAATAATCCTAAGGTTCAGACCTCAAAGAATTGTTGGCTATTATTCTTGTGCTGTTAATTAATGAGACATAAATTAGTTTCGTCTCCGTAACCTTTTAGCTAGCTTCACAGAACATAACTGAAGCGCTACGAAAAATTTTAACAGTGGCAGGTAGCATTTTCAAGCTGCCATTATCATAAACAAATACATGCACGAATTTCAGTAGTTTGAGGAAGTGTCTAGTACATGGAACTTTGCCACCACATTGCCTTCCTGCAGATCATTTCTACACAGCAGCTGTACACCTTTGAAAATGACATGACCTTATAGAAACCGCACATTAGACTGCTGCGCTTAGCAAAATGACTCACTGTTCCATAGCCTCCTTTTCTTATTTTAACTATTTCTGCAATTCTGGGTTCATAAGCAGGACCCAGGATTTCTAACTGTTGACCTCTCAGTGTTTAAAAAAAGCCTCCAAAATAACTACCACAATAACAGATGTCGGGTGTAATACGCAATTTTCAAAAGGTTCATCAAGCCAATTACAACACAGGATGACAACTACAGTGCAGCATTTGTATTTGATTTTCTTTTTAAATACCTTTAAGTAACAGTTTCCAAAGTAAAGGATTCAACCTGTTCCAACACTGAGACTAATTCACATGACCTCTGTAGCCAGATGGAACTAAATTACTTCCAAGTCCAACCTGAGGGGGGTTGGCTTGCAGCTTAGAGTGCGGGGGGAGGAGGGGAAGTGTCAGCAGGTGGGTTTTGTTGTTTGTTTTTTTTTTGTTTTTTTTTTTTAAATTTTACACAGGACAATTTTTTCTATTCATATGGGCAAGGCATTTGGACGTTCATGCTAGTCTCAATTCTGCTATTTATTGCAGCTATAGCTGAACATAGCAACAGTAATGGAAAAACATCATGCGAGCTACACAGATCACAGGAGGCTACTCCAAGTTTTAAAAGGGACATAGTCCACCTATATTTTATGATGATGCATTCAGCACAGTTATTCCAGCAGTGCCCTGCCTCCTAGAGCAAAGAGCAGAAGAAAACCTCATCTACACTGAACTCAACAAGTATGCTTCAGTTTGAAATTAGAAGGGGGGGGGGGGGGGGAAAGTTTTTAAANGAGGTTTGAGCCAATACGTTCTCCTTCTCCCATGGGCAATGAAACCAGAAGCTGGAGGTTCAAACAATAAATGAGGCATTAAAAATATCCACATCTTTTCATGCAAAATAACGTGATTTGTAAGGACTTGGCTTACTTCAACAGCTTCTCTCACAACACTCTAATTCCGATTGCCTTAGCCAGTCAGATGGTTGGTATCGTAATACTACTGTTTATACTGTATCAACATCATTGATTTCTTGAATATCAATGTCTGTAACTAGGTATTAATTTTTATACTTTGACTATAAATCCATGATAGAAGGGGCAGAACTGACTACTGCAACTCACAGAGCACCAATAATAAACCAGTAAATTAACACATGTAAACACTGATTTTCTGCCAACAGCTCTCAACCTCTCAAACTATTGAGTGTGAATTACAGTAACAAATAGATGAGGCAGGAAGGAAACCATTTTAATAATTACTGATTTATGTATATCAAGATAAGACTTGGAATTTTGATTAAGAACTGTGGCCTTTCCTTAAGCGCTGTATAGACAAGTAAGCAAAAGTGTTAGTCACCACAGCCAAAATAAAATGGATGAGTATTGATAACTGCAGGCAGTTTTTAAGCAGATTTCTTCCAGGGACTATGCATAAAACTTAAAATTAATTGAAGCATTCTGTGTAAGTGATAGCAAAAATAACATGCCTATTAAAAAAAATTGCTGGTACTTTGATGCAATAAAGAACAGCATTATATATTTTCAAAGTTTTCATGCATTTTATCTTGTAATTATGCAGTAATGCTTGTTTATATGCACAACCCTTCTTGGGATAGCATACAAATCAAACAAGGAACAATTTTTCTTTCCTAGTTAGCTGTCCCAAATTCTTCCTCAGTACAAGCAACTGGAAGAGGCATGTAATTTCATTTACAAAGTGCTTTCTATGCCACATTTGTTCTGCATATGCAATGCCACAGGTGCCCTTGGTGCTTCACAGACAGAGCAGAAAGTCTATAGAATGCAGACACTGTAGCGTACCTGCTGACTTGTTTCTGAAGTCTGGAAATGCACCTGTAAGTCTGGTTTCTATGGTCTATAGAAAATGAAAACTGCAAGATTTAGTCATTCCCATAAAGTGTCTCAAAACCAAAAATG
Organism: Anarhynchus alexandrinus; assembly: GCA_008711295.1. NCBI lineage: Eukaryota > Metazoa > Chordata > Aves > Charadriiformes > Charadriidae > Anarhynchus > Anarhynchus alexandrinus. The sequence goes on from VUYV01000005.1 coordinate 4,226,027, forward strand.
TTTATCCCCAAGAGTGGCACACAATTTTGCGTGAAAGTTACACATGGAAAAAAACACAGCACAGAGTCACCAGATATTAGCAGGTAAAAAAAAAAAAAAAAGAAAAAGGCATTTTTACAGTATACTGCTATGACAGTTGACAATCAGGGAGAAGCCTTCACTGCTCCTGACTCCACCAGTGAGGATACGAACCGCTGCTGTGCCTAGGTAGGATTGAAGAAAATAGCTGGCCACACCATGCTGTGTCTTACCACTGTTGATCAAGAAAGACTGGGCAAGAGTCTTCCAGCTTCTTGCACTTCTACCATAGCTTAGTGCATAAGGAACTAGTAAGACAAACTTCCTGGTAGCAGATATTACTTCTAATCATTCATCCTCCATTTCAATTACAACTTTGAAAAAAAAAAAAAAAAAAACAAAACATAGTTTACATCACTGGTTATAAGACTTCCTCTAAATTAATTTTCAGCAGTTGGTCACAAAACCCACAGACAAAAATGCATAAAATAAAAATAGATTAAGCCACCTAATCAGATCAAACCTCATGGGTGCCAATATAAATCACACAGAGCAAAGCATCAGCCAATCTTCAGCAATATATTTGCAAACACATTTGAAGGTTTTCATTTTACTCACTACCCACTGGCATGGGGCCAGTTAAACTGCTTCTGTTAAAAAAAAAAAAAAAAAAGGGGGAGCTGGTGGAGAGGGGAGGAGAGAAAAGGGGAGAGCAGGAGATGGGAAACAGATACAGAGAAGATATATTTGTCCCTTCTTTTCTAGTCTACTTCTATTGTAGAAAGCAACAGCTACCACACAGTTTCAACTTCCTGAGCTCAGAGGACTTTGCCAGCCCTTCCCTAAGGGAGACCAGAACCACAGGACAAACATGGGCGTGATCAGTGCATAAAGCCACATCCCCAGTGCACCACAGGCTGACCCAGTAACTGAAAGGTTGAGCTGTGGAAACATTACCCCTTTCCCAAAGGTATGGTCGTTCAGCCTTCCTGCACAAAACAGGAAGATGAGACAGAACAGCAGTTGGTCTTTTTTCCTACTTCCACATATATTTCTTGGCAGACACCTTCAGCAAAGATGAATCTTTGTGTACCTACTGCGTCCTACATACAAGAATTTTATTATACATCCCCACTGGGAGACTATGTCCATCTCAACAGTAATGAGGATGTTTAACACTCTCACCTGCTGCTCATACAGTACACTTTTTCTGCTTCTTCCCGGCACAGGAAAGAAGAAAGCTCTCTGGAATTTTTATTTGGTCCCAAGTGAAAACAGAACTGAACTTCAACCTCTCGCCTACAGTTCCCACATTAGAGTGTACATGAGTCAAGCAACTTATGAGCATTAGGTCTTGCTCTAATAAGTTAGATCACCCAAGAGGTGGTCCTAAACTACAGGGTCTGGGCTGATTTGCGATGGCACTGCATGTCTGTTAAAGGGATTGGGAGCAAAAGAAGAATTCTTATATTCTTACAATTCTATTCCAGCATTGTTCGCAGTAACTTCACACCAGCAGAGGGGTTTTCATCATTATGACAAGACCTTACCTTGAAAAGTGACAGGTATTTGGTTTGTTTTAAATGGAAGTTATCTGCATTGTGGAAATAAAGATATAAGTGGTAAGCTGTTTGTACGTATTGAAAAAATAGGACAGTTACAGTGCAATTCCTACCATGAAAACGTCTCTCTCAAATCATTAAGAAGCTTGCTACTTGACAGAGTAACTGGTAGTCCTAAAGTAGATGCACAGCTGGACAAGCACAAATCCCCTATTTTAAATTGGACTTATCCCTTTGCTAGTCAGACAATAATTCCAATTTTGTAATTCCATTGCCCAGGCACTACATGGGTTGGAAATCCTCTCTCACAAAAAGGTGAATTCTCTTCCTCAAGCATTGTTATGAAACAAACATAGGGTCTCTGAGCCCTTTTAAAGCAGGGAACTAACTCCAGTAGAGGTAACTAAAAGCTACATTGACATGAAATAAATTACTCTCTCAAATTTTCAATCAAGTATCGCTGCAGCTACTGTAAGCAGACAGGAGAGCACATCAGAGAAAGTTAGACAGAGCACAACTATACCAAACTTAACTGCCTCTGTTCAAAGGAGAGCTCTTTATGGCTGCAGAACCAACTCTACTGCAGTGTGATAGCAACCAGCCATACCTGGAGATCAAGGGTTTCACCTACAAAGTGCAGGTGTTGTATGTGTATTTTTCTTGGGATGAAAATTCTTAGAGAGCCTGCTGTTTCAAATCATAAACCAAAAAGCAATCGATGGAGATATGCCTGAAGATTAAGAGCTGCCACTATTTCCCACACTTTTCCATTTTCTTTTAATATATAGCAGATGAAAACAGGTTCTTCGTTATTAAAGAATTTACATTCTAGTTGCTCCTTTTCCATTAAAAATAAATTTCAAAAATCAAAATATTCTATTTATGAGATCACAATCAGCTACAGCTTCACCATCAGTTGTGATATCATGCAGGGCAGATTATGTCTTTAAATGGGGAAATAAGCACAAAAAGCATCTGGAAAGCTTAAAGGGAGAAAATCTAAAGCAAGTGGAAAGGTGAAGGGAAAAGAAGCTTAAAACAAGGAAATCGCAATTGAAAAACACTTGAAATAGCAGGAGACTTATTCCATAACATATAACATGTTGCAATTAGAACCTGAAGGTTTGTAAATATGAATGCTGTTATATGTTCTATGTCTTGGACTCTTCATATAAAGTATTTATGACAACCACTTGGTGTGTATGTATGTCAAGTGCTGGTTTATCTAAAATAGCTGAGTTCCATCCTGCATTAGTAGGTTAGAAAGACTAAAATGCACGTATGTGTTCAATGCATGACAAAATCCCCATTTTCATCCTGGATGATTTAGAGAAAGGAAGCACATGATGTCAGCAGATCATCCAAACGTGGAACAGACTGCCTGCTAAATAAAATCTGTTGGGGCTGCTGAACGAAACTAAGTTAATTTGGCATGTGGACTCCTAACCCAAGTCGCTCTTAATTCACAGATGCTTTTTGCCAGACAAGGGAGTCTTGCTTACAAGGCATTTGCAGGGCACTAGGATGGAATGCAGATTCAAATATGTTTCATTCTTCCTCAGGAAAATTCCCGAAAGAGTGCATTGCACTGGAAAAAAACAGAGCAACATGCCATCTGGAAGTTCACAGTAGCAAAGATGAAAATAATTAGAGTTCAGAGTTGCAATGAGAATCCCTTCCCTTTTCCCCAGGGGGTCTCCAGAGTTTTGTTTCTTTTAACTAATTCAGTTAGACACCCGAAAGCTTGTGAATGAATGCAACAAGCAAGGCCAACCCTGACAACAAGCAGTCTGAGGCTTGTAGGGCATCTTTGCCCCTAGAACTCCCAGTCCAACCCTCCTGCCACCCCATCACAAGGCCACAGCTGACCCACCATGAGTACAGAGCTTGCACAATTGCATCTAATGGCTTCTTGTCTGCACATCAGCATGGTCAGAAGGTATATGAAACCCCATAAAGCACAAGACCAAACTCTTTCCACCCTTTCCCCCCTTCAACAGCATCCAGGTACCAAGCTGTGCTCTTCCAGATGAGGATACAGGTTCAGGTCTTTGGAATTCAAATGTACAGTAGGTAAAAAGGTAAGAGTGCACAGGGTTGGTGTGGTGCTTCAGGGAGTAAAGGAGACATGATAAAAGGATCTCCAACAGGAGTGGCATTGCTTCCTTACTTGAGAGCACATTTTTATCCTATACAGTGCTGCTGAAGAGTTTCATGTCAATATTATTTCCCTTCTGACTCCATTAAAGTAGAATTTGAAAAAAATTAATGCGGCATCATGGTGACTTCAGAGTGCACCGATTCCACAATTTAAGACCTTCAGCATCCAGAGATTTTAGTGATTAGCATCATGCCAAGGGCTGCATGCATATGTACCTGAGCAGCCAGTTTGACACGGTTCCTTAATGACAGCGCCTGTCTCTCTGCCTTAGCAGTTATGCAATTGTTCCCTTTAGCCTGTGACCTGATGACAAGCTAAGATGATGTGAATGAATGTGACACAGTCCATCCCCTTTTTCCTTAATTCTTCTGGGATTATTGAGTACAGGCTGGCAGGGTTTCAGACTAGCAGAACTTAACAATTCAATCTTGGTTTTTCAGACTTACAAATCCTACTGTATGGTAGGGAAGACAGAGAGAAGTGATGGGTCAAGAGAGCTAGACTAGAACCAATTCTTATAAAAAGCAATTATATTGAATCTTACTTTCATAAGTAAGATTAGAAATGCCCAGAACAATAACTTTGTAAACATTACACTCTGAAAAAAAAATGTGTAAAACATGTTTCCAATATGCATGACTTTACATTTAATTAAAACTGAATATGACAATTATTGTGTGTTAAGCAGCAATTTAAAAGGTACTGGAGTTGAAGAGCTATACAATAAATACATACTGAATTCTGCATGCTAAGTCATGCACAATTGTAACAGGCTTAAAATGGAAATGTATACATTGTCAACTTTAGGAAGTTTTAATAAACTGTCATTCCTCTTTTTCATAAGCTTGATTTGCAAGATTTGATGCAGTTCCCATTCTTAATTCATTTGGCTAGCCATCTTTACCAGTGAGGCTGATGATACCCTATATCACACAAACACTCTTGCCACTCCTTTTGCTATTTTGTACAGAAATCATTCACCACTCACTGTCAGCTTCATTACATCCAATCTAAATCCTGTCCAGAAAAGACCAGCCCTGTACTTCAAGAACCAGAGGTCTGCAGGAAGAAAGAGTATGACAAGTCTTGTTTTTCAAATCTTAACCTCTGGAAAGCAAAAGCAATCAAAAAAGCTGTAACAACTCCAGCCTTTTTTTTTAATAAAGCAACAATAGAAAGAGCCATTGGAACTGCAACATTAAGAGGAAATAAATTAAAAAAGAAATCTCACGCAATGAGATTATACAAACAGATCTTGAAGCAGTTCAAAATAGTATTACCAACCCTGCTCTGAAGAGGAAGAAAGCGAGCAATGGGCAAAGCAAACTCGACGTGCCCCGGAGAGTGAAAGAAGCAGGGACAAAGCTGAAGAGATCTCCCAAGTCCGTGTCTGGTATTCTACTTGCTGAGCTACCCCAACCACTTCTCACGACCAATAAATGGAATTTATTAATGGAAGGCTTTAACAGAGTAAGCTGTCAGAGTGCAATAACAAAGGAGAAATACATCTCAAACCAAATATTGTAAAAGAATGGAGTAAACAGCCTCCTTTCCAACTCTTGTTACATAGTATACTGCATCACAGCATGAGATGAACAAATGCTTTCCAAAAGTGAGGCAAGAAGCAAAGCCTAGAAAAAATGTATTTGGAAATATTACACTTTTTTCCAGGTCATATTATGCTTCAAAGTAAATAGCTTTTAGACCATACATATTTCACACAAACCTTTCCAGAGCCCCTCGCTCACCAGCACACTGCTTATTTGAGAACTGCTGAAAACCACCTGTGCCCAATCCAGTCATGCTATCCCCACATCCTTTCTCCAGGATAAACATGGAAAAAAAAAGTACAAAGCATATCCTCCACCTTGTGAGGTCAGTAGCCATACAGTATGTTTCCCAAGTTTAAAGATACAGCCTTCCGTCTTATCCAAAGAAGAGTACATTTCCCAGATACTCTCATGTCAGCAATTCAGCATTGCCTCACATGAAATCACTCCTTCCCAGTAAATGACGCAATGTCAGTTGGCAGGTTTAGGAACAGATCTATGAATGCAGGGAGGCTTCACTAGAATAACTCAGAGCTTCATAAAACTTCCTTTTTACCAAAACTTCTTTGTAGTAGTTAACCAAAAATGCTTTCTATAAGTAACTAGTTAGTTGGGGACTTCACTTCAATGAATTTAAGGTAAACTGTAAGATATATTGAGAGGACTGATTACGTTACCTGTTAAAGGCAATGCAGCTGCATTAAAAACTCATTTTAGTATTTTGCTTCTCTTGCTTTTTTCTTTTCAACACCACATCACTGGCACAGTTTACACAGCACTGAAATATTGTTACAGCTATGCCTTTTAGCCTTTACGCCTTTTAGGACACAAGGAGATGTCCTAAATGAGGTCTCATCAGTGGCTCTGAATAATACTTCTTAACTGCAAAGGAAAAGATAGAAGAACAGGAGTAAAGAAGTCTCCTATAAGAAAAAAAAAAGGAAAAATTCTTGAAATCTGATTATTTTATGATGAAGATCAGAGAGATGCCTTTGCATGAGTCTTTAGGTCCATTTCTAGAGTACTTCGCCTTTATCTGCCAGACACCATTTTTAACAATTTAAGTTCCAGAACTTCTGATCTACTTTCTGCATGGTGACTTCTTGCTGACATCCTTTCAACATAAATTTCCTGATATATTACCAGTTCTTTGCCAGCCAAGAGGCAACCTTCAAACCTTCAGACAGTGAAACTGAATATTGAGCAACTTAACACTCCTCTGCGGCAAGGAATTTGTAAAAAAAAAACACACACAAACTTGGAGGATGAGTAATTTAAAAAAAAAAAGAAAGAGATGAAAGACTTTCTTACACTTGCTTTAATAAGTTATTTTTGTTTCTGATGTAGTAGACATGAAATAATAGTTAACAGTGACTGCAGAAGCCATGAAGAATTGCTGTTAGACAATTTTTTTGTATCCACATAGCTTCTCAAAGAAAATATTTTGTGATGACAGAAAACACAAGAGAGGGCAATAAGCACAAAAAACAAACATGTGGCTTGCTTTAGATTTAAGGGCATCACAGGAGAAATTCACACTGATTTATCCTATTTTTATGGAACTATGAAAATAAACAGTGTGATAGCAGGCAGAGCTCTATCAACCTGTTCCATACAGCCATGGAAGAGTCAGAGCACACAGTGACAAATCCACCGCGATGCAAATCATTTAACAAGGGAAAAGCTGGGAAGTACAGATGATGTACTAAGGGAGGTGACTTAGCTTCCTGGTGTTGGGTTTCTATTTGAAAGCCTTACCTCTGCATACAATTTGCAGGGAATGAAATGACTCTACTTTGAAGAAAGTTAGAGACCATGGTTCTCTCCAAGCATAACCCACAATCTTCCTGACAGAAGAACTTTCATGCCAAGTTCACAAGTTTTAGCTTTAAACAGCCCCTCGAAAAGGCTTCTGAAAGCAAAATGGTTTTCTAGTCGTCTTGGTATTCTTCCTCAGTATAGAACTTTTCACACCTTTATAAAAAACAGGGAGAAACACCACAACCATTCTTTTGGTAGAAGCAGTACATAAGATTAATTGGCCATCTTCAGGCACCGAAAGAGATGAGCATTTGAAATAAACATAAGGGTAAGAAAATGAGAAGTAATTAACCTTTTTGGCTCCTGTGACTCCCTGTGCTTGCAACCAGGCGTGTAGCTTTGTCACAATGAAAAAAATAATTGATACAGGTACCAGTACTTTCATCAGCTCAATATTCTTCAGTGTTTTCCAGATGAAAATAAAGAATATTCTTGTTCTGAACCATCACCAGCATGGATGTGAGAATAGAGAGTCTATTTCCAAAAGGCAAAATACATCCAAAAAAATGAATTCTTTATTACATGAAGAGCTTTTGTGTCACATTTGAGCAACTGGTACAGGTGCATATCAATGAAAAGTGTGCTGCAATAGCCATTTTTTGAACCAATGTTCTCTAAACGAGGGCACAATATGCTTGGAAATGGGGAGCTCAGATTTTTACCCAACCAATTCCCTGAATTTTTTAAATCTAAATCACTGATTCACTGCAGGAAAAGATTAAATCACGAAAAGCCAAAGGCAGTTTTGGGTGGAAATCTGATGAAGATTGTAATTCAAGAATCGGCTTGCAATGAAAATCAAGTGAGACCACTGTTGTTTACATCATAGCAAAAGGAGGGAAAAAACCCCAAAATTCTGCATTTTTCCTGAGCATAATATCAAGTTACATTCCTGTTGTACAGTCCTTTAGATTACTACACTTGCACTTCATTTTCCCATGTCAACAGAAGACTCCTTTCAATAGAAATTTCAATAGAATACCTTTCCTATATATGGCCAACTCTTGCTCTAACTAAAATTAAAAAAAAGAAAAATAAAGAAAAGCAACAAACTTGTCTTGTGTCACAGCGATATGCTGAGAGTACAATCCATCACACAACCCCAGTTCTAGGTGGTAAGGCCAACAGCACAAACAGTCAAAGAATTTCTGGGCTAGTTACTTGGGGTCAGTGTTATTTTCAGTACACGGGTTAGGAAGACCCATCCACAGCTGGACGAGTGATCCCTTGGACGCTCAGCCAAAGGGGCAGGACAGCAGAGTTGGCTGGGATAATTAGCAGTTGTGAGTTAACACCAAGAACTTGCTAGCACAGAAACAGTTTCCTTGTTGGAAAAGAAAGTGGAAGAGAGACCTGTGAATTCCACATAACCCTCCAGTCTTCTAACAAGTAGACTAAAAATCTTTTAACAACTCAACTCACTTGTCTAAATTATCTTAAACCCTATTCCTATTGTACTGAGAGGGAATTAGAACCTCCTATGGGTATTTTCAGAGTGCACAACAGAGAAGAGTCCTTTCTTCTTTAGCATCCTTTTTATCTTAGATAACAAGGACATCGTAAGTACATCCCGTGGTGAGAACCGTAGGACTTCACATACATCCAAGACTCCTTCCTCTTTCACTCCCACCCATTTTCCCCCACCAGCCCCAAGAGTGACAATCTTTTGCAATTTGCCATATTAAAACATGTCAAAATGAAAATGTATTCTCCATCACTATATAATCTCCATTGATTAACGATCAGGAATCCCTACCAATTTACACAGATGCAGACTTCTGAAAAATACAAGATCCTTTCAAACTAACAAAGACTGGCTGATTTGAATTGCCCAGAATCTCTAGTCATCTCAAGCTTTAGTTTTCCTGTCCAAAAAGAGACAGTGATGTTGTCCTGGAGAGCACAGCCCCTAATCTTGCATGCCTTTTTCCCTTCCTGCATCACACAAACACAAGGGAAAGATCGATGCTGTGCCTGCAGTGCAAAAACAAATAGTGACCACAGGATTGCCAAGCTTTAAAGAAAAAAGCTTGGCAGTACAAATTCTACCAAAAAAAAATTATTTTTTTTTTGCTATAGGTCACTAGTTTGAATTTTGTCCAAGTCAACACCATACAAAGGTTGTTACCATTTGATGCCTGATCTTGTGAGGTGCTAAATGATTTCAAGCCCTGACAGTTAGCAGAATCTCACCAACTTTGACCCCTAGAGGCTAATCCAATACATCTTTTAGAGGTGGGCGATTGCATTTAACTGCTCTGAGCACAAACCCATAGAAAAGCACCCTTATATCTGTCACCTTTCTATATCTGTCACCTTCTCTCCGGAGAGAAGCTAAAGACGAAGTGGCTCCAGCGAGTGACCCCATCTCTCCTGCAGCGATTCCCCAAGGACTGTGGCAGCTCATTGACAAAACTTTGAGATTACACCTATATCTTCTCCACAGGTTATGATTTTCCCTTTGGTTAATCAAGACCTTTTTACAGAAGGCAAAAGTTAATGCAATAAAAACTAATAAACCAAAAAATTAACATGTAACAATGTATAAGGAAATGGTGCTAGTGGACCTAGTAATTGCAAAGAAAACATCAGATTCTACTGTTGCAAGAGAGAGCAGTTTTATTAAAGCAGAGGAAGTCAAAAGGCAAGAATAAGTCTGATGGAGTTAAAACATTTAAGTTTCTGTTAATATTCATAACACTTATTTCTGTGTATATACACCATCCAATGGAGGCAATATTCATATTAGCATCTAACACTCCTAATCCCCCAAAAGGCCAACAGATTTTTACAATGTTTGTTTATCCCAATGTTCAATTCTTGCCCATTGCTCCAGCCCCAGATTTGAAAACAAATACTGTCCTCAGCTCCAAAAAGATCATTCAGTCTTGCTCCACTTACAGGTTACAGCTTCAGCATCATAAACCCCCCACGCAATTAGAAATGGGACTGCCCAATAAGCAGCAACACTTGCATCTAGCTCAGGAAGGTCCCCAGATACATGATTTACAATCTGTAACATTTTTATAGATCATGAGGCTGGTTTAGATGGCTTTTATGAGATGTTTTAAAATTTATAAGTTTTCATTTTCCCCTCCCTTGGAGTCCAGTTATTAAGGAAAAGAGGCTTTATAGGTAGCAGGGAACAAGAAAATGACTGGACTGAAAACAAACAGAGAAAAACCCTGTAGAATATTTCATTTCCTTCCTTCTATAAAAGAGGCTGCTTATAAGGAATACATTACAGTGTAGTATGACACTGTGTTTAATTATTCAAGATACCTTTGGACACTTTGAATCCATGTAGAGTCTATGTTATATGATATGATATCAACACTAAAATTCTGAGTACATCGTTCAAATTCGAAACAACTTTAGAACAAACATTTTGTTTAACAAATAGGTCTTAATTGGTAAGCAAAAGCTTCTGGGGAGTTACAGATTTAACAAAAATGTTGAAGACCCAACATTACAGATAAGTTTGAAGCTTTTTAATGCCATAAAGTACTGCACATTATTCCTGTCATGCAGAAAAAAATTTGTACTTAGTAATAAAAAAAAAAACCACACAAACCCAAAATATTTGTTCCACTATTTAGAATGGTTTCTCTCTTATTCTCCTCTTGCTTTGGTATTTAAAATACTCAAACTAAGTGGCTACGGTTATTTATGGGGGAGGGAGGACAAATACCAATGAAGAACTACTGTGCTTCGAATAAATATACTCTATACAGCTTAATAAGAATAAAGTATCACTACTGAGATTCAAATTTGATCAAGCCAGCTCTAAGCTACGCTGATAGATTAGGATCTTTGACTTAATCATACATTTTCCTCAGAGGGCTCTACAATTTTTTAATAAAAAATTTACTATTAATAACATGTAGTCTCCAGATCAGTTTAAGATACTTACTTTATCTTGAAGAACGAATCTTTGTAGTTGAAAATGATGCTTTTATCTTATTAACTTCCTTGGGTTTAAAATCCTAGCTACCTTATTTTACTATGGTAGCATTTACCTCTATCTTTTACAGCATTCATGTCTATCTTTTAAAAGAACAGTTCAACAAGTGTAAAGACGTGCCTTGTTTTTAAATAGGGGGAAATAGTATTTACAGTGATTATTACCTTAAAAAAAAAAGCTGTAACTTATGCTTATATTTATATTTCAAACAAAGAATTTAAGGACCATTTTTCAGTATGCTGCAGACAATTCTCAGAAGCTATATTTTCAAATTAAATTGAATAGCTAACCCATATCATATGTCTCTAATCAAGCACAGTAGTTTTAAAGGGTAGATTTTCCCAACAAAAGAAAACAGACTCAGCATTTGAAAAAACCTACACCATATCTGAACACAATTGCATTCATTATACCAAAAACAGGCCAATAACATTCATGCAAATGGAGTTTTGTGAGAATTAAAAGAGCAGGAAGCTCAACCAAACTTTCACAGAAGCAAACATACTGCTAGAAGAGCAGTCACTTACTACAAGCTATTGAAAAAAGTATTCCCAATTTACAGGGATATTTGAAAAAAAAAAAATATATATATAAGTACAGCAGAATTCAAATCTCTAATAAAAATATGTAACATAAGCACTGCTAAAAACCAAAATAAAGCATACAAAGGTCCTGGCATACCCAGGTAAGCAACAAGTATCTTGAAAAGAATAATCAACAAAGCCCAAATATTTGCGAGATAGTTAAGCACTGCTCTCCACTCACATGGAAACTGGGTGGTAAAGAGAAGATATAGAACAGATAAGTGGAAATTATATTTAGAAATTCAAGATTTTTTTTCCAAACAAGTCTTCTCTGTCTCAGTTTCATGAATCCATAGGTTAACCAAGGTAACCCATTAGCCTGGCAAAGCTACCTCAATCTAAACTCTATAGCTTTTTGGCTCAATAAAAGGATGTAGCTTTTCCCTCCCTCAGTTGGTATGACCAGCAGAATCAAGAGAGAAAAGGAAAAGAAGATCGGGCTAACTTTTAAGTCTAATTTAAAGCAAGGTTCGGAACTGCATTTTTTAATGCAAAACCCCAGTGGTACTTGCTCATTTCCCCCATCTTCCTTTATCATCCTTCCACTTGTGGCTCCTTTCCTCGGGAAAGGTTCAAAGAGATCGCTAGACAAACATTAAGCTCAGAGATGTGATGCTCCTATTGACTTCACACAACGTCATGATTTGTCTGCCTGCTCAGCGACTGGACAAATACCACATGGACTATCCTGGAGGGCACTGCACGAGGTCTCCAATCTACCAAAACATATTTCATGCAGTTTAAAGTACAGAAACAAGTTTTAAGCACATAAGCCTATAAATTCATTACCCAAAAGGCCCAATTAAATTTGCATTATTTATATTCCTTGAACAAAGATGACAATCCCGTTATAGGTTATTCACCACCTTATCAAAAGACAGTGACATAACTGTATACAATCACACACTCAGTCAGATAACAGTGTGCTATGGATCTTCCATAGCGAGTGCTGAGGGACCACATAAATATAAACACACAATTCTGGTAGTACCCAAAAAAAACCCTTGGCTCCTTCAGACCAGACCACACAGCAAATACTAGTATTTGGTTGGCTTCTTTCCACAATTACTGTCAGAGACATATCATAGTTGAAAAACTGTAATTATCTATTTCTCAATATTCACTCCCCTAGAACAGAGGAATTATGCAGAACATTACAATTCAGCTTCCAATATTGTATCCAAGACTTAATGTGTTGCACATAAAGCACTAACTCTAAATATAGCTTGCAGGTACTTAGAACATGCCAGTTCACAGCATATAACAGCTGGATGTTTTATATTCACGGCTCTGTTAAACTCATGAGTACTTTATCAAACAATTCGGCATCCAAGACTCTCTAGCACTCCAAAACATTTGTAATCTGCCTCATACATTGTTCCATGAAATGATAAGAAGCTCAGTATCTCCCCTACTGCTTTATGAGAAGGTTAGCCTTTCTCAGGCTTGAATAATACATCAGTACTACAGAAATGCTTATTCCTTGAGCGGCTTCCAAAAAGTTAAAAACTTCATTCTCTTCAACCCAGTCCACTACAAAATAGTAGTAAATCATCATGCAGACTATTTCTCCAGCTACATTGCCCTTCCAAAGAACAAAACTTTTGTTTATAGTTTAACTAAATGTCATTCAACATCACATACCACAAAAGGCTTCTACCCCCTCCATCTAGTTCCATGACAAACTCACAGTTCAAATACAGAACAGCTGTAAGAAGTTGGTATCAACAATGCATGACACTGAAGTATCCTAGAAAAACTTTTGAAGTGGGGCAACATATAGCACATTTGCTTTTATTGCTTCAAGTAATGTTGTCCAATTGCTCTGAAATTAAATAATTTAGCAAGATGATCAACCAAAAAAATCAACCAACCAAAGATATGCTGTCTGTACAAATCAGATGTTGCAGTTCACTTACTGCTTTAACAGAACACACTTTCTAATATTTATTTTTCTGAAAGCAAGTGTAAGTCACTACTATTCTACGGTGGGGCAGGGGAACTATAACAAGTAGTTCTTTAAGCAGCAGAACTAGTCAAGTGTCATTTCCCTGACAGTAGCTGATTTTGGAATCTAAAGCATGAACTGGCTCAGCAAATACAACAGCTTCCATGGCTAAGAAGCATACAAGACTGCCCACCTGTCTAGAATTTCTGCTGTGGTAAAAACAAGGGAGCACCTCCTCCAGGTGCGGGTGCTCCTTCACAGCAGGAAACGCTAATAGCACCTCCCCAAACCAGCCACCTCTTCTTTGATTTTGCGCTGCTGCCAAGTTCAGCTGAAATTAAACAAGACTAGAAAGTACAGGGGAAGAGGAAATACACAAGCAAGCACAAGTTTTCTTTGGAAAATGAGATAAAATGCTAGATATAATAGGAAAGGTTTCTCTTAGCCAGTAATTAGGATAGAGCGTAGTGTAATTATAAAGCAGAGACGTAGACTATGTTGTGTATGCTACAAGTTCTCATCAAAATTATCTTAAACTTTACATTTATATAAATAACTTTGTGTGTGTATACACATTTAAACATAAATGTCTTATATTATATGCACATATAAAAGGTAAAACAAGGTATACTATTCCCCCTTTTGGCTATTCCAAATTATTTTGCCTCTGAAAAAACAGAAGCCTGAAAACAATTTGAGTTACCCAGTAGTCTCATGCAAGAAAAAAATGTTAATCAGAAAAAAAAAAATACAGAAGGAACCTTTTTAAAGAAAGGTATTGAGATTGAATTACTTTGCCCAAGAATCACTACTCCATATTTTACTTCCTTAATAATTGGTAACATCCGAAGTTATGAGACAAAAAAAAAATTGAGTACCACATCAAAAATGCATCATTCATGAAAATACATTATTGTAACTTCAAGTGAAGATACATAGTTTTATATTTTGATTGACAGTACTTTTATCTAGAAGTCCATTCAGTTTTCATGTTACTTTAAGATATGAAAGCTCTTATAAAACACCTACAAAAAATGGTAGTAGCATGGGTGTATGTGGTTTTAAGTATGTTGGATTCCTGTTTCCCCTAGAGAAAATAGCTTTTTGGCATTGCCAAAGGTATAGTCCAGCCCCACAGCAAAAGGATACCAGGCATATCAAACCATGAAGAGGTTTGGCATGCTCTCAGACTAGAAACAATATACAAAAATCACAATTTATCTTTGTGAATAAATAGTGGCAGGAAAGGAGAAATGACACGCTCTCCCCCACAGTTACAGTGGCTCTCAGAAAAAAAAATATCACCCAGGAGGCAGATTAAAAAGAATCTATATAATGCGATGAAGAGGAAAATTGGAACAGTAGAAGAGAAGATGAAAGTGATACATTTGCACAACCTTAATTACCAAGTTTAGGCCTGGCCTGACCTTACCTCCCTCCCCCCACATCTGCATTTGCTTAATCTTCAAACTATCATTTTCTTTAAACATTCTTATAAACACAGTCCTGAAACTGGCATTCATTTAGATTAATCTTCATTATTAAGAACATGACACATGCAATGCAAATTGCTGAAGCTGCCCCATTTTGCACCGTAAGAGCAGAGCAGAGCCTGGGACCTGGGGGCTGATTATCAGGGTCTTGAGCCCTTCTCCATCACTTTTAGTGTAGCAAACATGCTGTATGCAAAGTGAAACTCCTCCCTGGGAAATACTGAAAGCAAAATAAACCCCCCCTGTAATCTCTTACAAAGCTGACATTTACCTTGCTCCTGGAAGAGTTGAGAGATGTCTAAGTCTCATCAAAGGAGAGATTAAAAGATGTTTCTCCCATATCTCAAGAAAGCACCCTACATGTTTCACTGGCTACTGTGTGATGGAGCAGTGCTGTCATAATCATCCCTTGTCCTTTGCGACCAGTGGGAAAGGCGAGATTTTCATTTATCCTCATTAAAATAATAAAAATCCAAGTATAGTTTTATTCAAATGAGAAGCACTTCTATTGTGATGCTTTCAGTTCACTTCAATAGATACTTCACGCTGCTCCATCCCTCAACTTCAGTCCCAAATGACGCTTTCCTTTTCAACTGCACAAAAAAAATAAATTTATTCCCATGCTTCATCTACATTAGCAAGTAACTTAACACAATGTGAGGAGATCTCACACTGTAAGCAGTGAACCAGCTGGTGGTGATGACTAAGTGCTCATAGACTAGGACTACAGGGTTTTACTTGGGACTAGCACTGATCCAGTGCTGTGGGCTACCTGTCCCTTATCAGCTTTAGGTGTGCTCCTGGAGAGCATCTCCCAGTTTAGGAAGACCATCTGAAATGGCCTACTTTGCGCAGCCTGAAATTGCTTCACAACACAAATCAAAAGGTGGTAACCGGGACAAGGACCAGTTTCAAAATTAACTTAGTGATTCAAGCTCACAAACACACTCACACTCTTAAGTCCAAGTTGTAATTTCAATCTTTTTGTGAAGGTCACCCAAGAAGACATGTATAGTATCTCCATCTTCACTTGTACATGAAAAAAAAATATTCTCACAGCTCTCACCTGTACTGAGAAGTACAAAGGAGAGGCTCAGTCCCAGCTGGTCCAAAGGCAGATAAAACCCAGGTGCTGCTTTTACAGCCCCTACACACACTACACCTGGCTCTTCACTGCATGATCCATTTCTCACCTTCTAAAGCATAAAATCACACCAAGATTAACTTGCAAAAAGCTATTATGTCAAGAGCTTAAACTTCTTATGAGGTAAATTGCTGTCAATCTTTGCCTCATAAACATCAGCTTCCATGGGTAGGCCTCTGCTTCTAAGTTCTCTACAAAAAATCAGTAACCAACCTGAACTGGATTTAAAAAAAAAACAAACAAATCAACAAAAACCAACTTTTTTTTTTTTTTTAGCTAAAACAAGCTGCAAGGTGGAAACATACTAAGACTGAAATTACTAAGACCTAAATGTACTAAGGCTGTTACAGATACAGTCTTCAAATACAATCAGCAAGAGCTTCTATACACAACAATGATTTTTTTCAGTTAAAACATTTAGATTTCAGATTGTATTTCTACATGCTTTGGAATATAGTGGGTTGACTATTGGTTTTGTTTTTTCAAGAAAGTAAAGGGAGCTCTTCATTACTTTTTCGTTCATGCATGATGCAGTTACAAGAAACTTGAGAAATCATAGCTCCATGGTTGAAATCAATCACGTTTCTAGGTATCTGTCAGTTCAGAATAGAGCTCATCTCTAAATACAGCTTTTGACTGACTTGTTAAGTGTCATAAGAAAACACCTGATGAATTTGCATTAAAAATATGATTTAACTTTAAGTTTAAAAAAATAATTAATTTTAAGATTATTTGACATAGCATGCAAGAAAAACAAAATACTTGTTTGTACAAACATCCAAGCATGTCATGCCACAACTTCTAGACGGGACACAGTTTCTGGTAGCTCCAACATCTTGTGCTGGAGCATATCCAATAATCCACTGTTACTATACTGCTCTTGTTGGACTGTGGTATGCCTCAGCAACAGCTGATGCTTAACCTTCAAATTTTGCATATATCTGCCAGTGAAGACTTAAGCCATAGAATTCAAAAGCGTAGAGAGAAAGCAGAAATCTCTAACATACCTTATAATAAAGGCATCCTCTCCACATTTGTACTTGAGGGAGTAAGAAGAAACCTCTGGATCAGACTGGTTTTCAACTAATTTAGTTTCTCCTTATTTCAGGCTGGAGGAGCTAGCTCAATTTCTGCATTGGGTCTGAAGCACGAACAGGTTCAGTTTATCAGGAGCTGAAGGCTTGGCTGGAGTTCCCAAGGGCAGCTTATAGACATCACCATTTCATGTAATTATTTCCCCTTTTTCGCCTCCCAGATGTATTTTTGAGAGCTAAAGCAACCCATTCTACCACACCAGAGACAGTTAACAACAGTATAAGCATTCTCATTATTAGCGGCACTCCAGATAAGCACTTTCAGTGATGACAGTGATGAAAGTTTATAGTTGATAAAGCAATGTATAAGCAGTACATACAAATAGTAGGAAATAAAGTAATCAATGGATTATATTTATGTATGTACACCATTGAGACATGAATCAGTCATTCAAAGTGTGAATGAAAATACAAACCTCTCTCTAGATGAGCTAGTGGGATCAACAGTAATCCTTCACAGCTGGAAATGTGCACACTACAGCACTTCAGAAAGCTTAAAGAATACAATCTAAGAGTTCATTTACACACTGGTAGTTTAAGAACACTGAGCTCCCTTCCAGCTGATAGATGTCTCACAGTTTTTGCAGCCTCTGAAATAAATCCTTGTAATTCAAAGTGTGCTATTAGCATTCACAAAAGGTGAAATAGCCGCCTCCTCCTCCCCCCCTCAAAAAAAAGAGCAAGCTATACCACAGAACAGTTACTCAGCAGCCTTTGCAATAAGTTAATGCAAAAGCCTTCTGTTGCTAATAGTTAGCAATTCAGGCTGTGGAGTGTACACCTTGTTTGATTTCAAACTCCTGTAATTTGTATGACTATGGTATCTAGGAGAGGAAGAATAAAAATGGAAGCATCTTTTAAAATGCAAAAGAGGTGTACCTAATTAGATACCACAATAGGATTCAGCTGGTGCTTCAAGAAATTTGGTCTTAGTATCCTAGTACTAGAGCTTAGCAATTGCTTAGTCAAGTTTTTCCAATCACCCAACTATTCATCCTCTAGTTTTATAAAGTGGATATTATTACAAAAAGAGAACCATGCATACCAATGTATTACCTTGCAACTTGTATCATTTCCTACATCCATAGCACCATTAAGAGTAAGGCTTTGCTGCTTGCCTTTTACACCTAACTTTTCACAGGTGAAATAGGTTTCATTAAACGAGCAGGAGAGAATCAGTCCATAGAGTACAAGGTGCAATATCTAACACCCAGCACAGAAACAGATAAGCAAATCCAAACTAATTCCTGGTATACATCCTTCACAATCTGTACCATTCCGTTGAATTCTATAACCTAACACACAAAAATCTTAATCTCATTCAAGTTTACTAACAAATGCAAAGAGCCAATGCAAAAGCCAAGCGGCATTAAATCAATCAATATGCACGTCTAGTGAAGCATATCTTAAAATATTATATACAATTACCGAACACACAATAAAGTTGCCTCTTGCAGGTACAACAATTATGCGTCCATACCTCCCAGACACCCAACATACCTAAATAACAGCTAAGTAGCAATCCAGTAGCTCCCTACCCAAAGGGGTTGCTAGGTTGGAAACACAGATAGATTTTTCTAAGTTTTCTAGCTTATGTTTGACTTTTTGTACCCCCAAGTACACATTGATCTTCTCGCTCTAGTGTAATCCTGGAAAGGATTTATGCCTTACCTAGCTCACAAATACAAAACAGGCTTCTAAACACATACAAATAGGTATGCTCACAATAAGTAAAACTGACTCCAAAAAGCAAACAAATAAGCCTTATTTAGCACCTGTATAGATGAGCAATATCATCAACTTCTAAAACACAGAAATCCTACCTGAGAGTTGTTGTTTGGAGCCAGACCTCCAGCAGACCACCATCTCTCTAGAGCACACCCACCCTCCTGCCCCCAGCAAAGCCACCACCCCCACCCAGGTCTGGCAAATTCCCTTTCAAGGCTCCCTCACAGCTGCCTCCCCTTAGTGCTTAACAAGCCCTCACCTGCCCACCACTCCCAACTCTACCTAGAGTCATCTGCTGGCCCCTAAACGCAGTCCATAACTGCCCCGGGTATCTACAGCATGTGTAAAGCTGACAGAGATCATAAAACAAAACAGTGGTGGATTCAAGGTATCTGCTGAAAGGGTTGTGTAACTCTGGGCTTGACCCTGCTCTGTTTGAAGTCAGTGGTAACTCTCCCCATTGATTTCAATGCAACAAGGTCAGTTTTCCTGCCAGGGAGCTGCGATATTCCACAGTGTTCAGAAAGGAGAGCATCAGGAGAGAAGATGCAGGTTTCTGACCCACAGTGACAGTAGCAATCAGTCTTTTCACCACCAGGCAGACAGTTCAAACAGAAGAACTGCTGCAGATGCAAAAATCTCTTCTCAACAGAAGAAATTATCTTTCTTTAGCCCAAACAGCTGAGTATCCATGTCTTTGAGAGGCAGAACTGCAGAAGTTTTGCTACTGACCTTGCTAAAAGCTGGATCAAGACTATTTCTTCCTTCAAGAAGTCATGTTCTCCCTCTCCACTGAATCAAAATAATGAACAGAAAGGCAATAACCGCTCGTTTACTCTATAGCATCCCTATAAAATTTCTATAAAATATTCCTGGTGGTTTTCCTAAACATCGCTTTTTCCTCAATACTAGTTTTTAAAGATTTAAGAAAGATAATGGCACTTTTCACAAAGGGATGGAAACTCAACCTATAATCATCTGCACAAGATGAAAGTCTTGATAAATCGATGATGCCAAACAAATGCAGGCAGTCGTTTGCCCTCCACATCTGAAAGCTCAGTTTCTCGAGTTTGTCAGATTCAATAAACATGATCCATTAGATGATGGAGAAAATGAATCCTGCTACATGCAAGTAATATAAAAAATTCATTTGAGATGCTGGATTTAATCTCAAAAACATGGCCCTTTTTCAGGGGGAAGTAGTAAAAAGTAACACCATTTGCCTTAGCACAATAGATACTTCATCTGAATATGTTGTTCTTCATGTGTAGGTAGAGCTCTAAAAATTGAAATCTATACTGTACCGTCTTCATCTCTGCACAAACTAACATACCCGTAAGCATACATAATTCAATAATTGTGTCAAGAGATTCTGAAAATGATAGCAAGTAAAATAATAAATATTTCATTTAATAAATAATAAATACATGGGTAGATGTGACTTCATGCAGAGTGAGCTTGATAAAGACATGATGCATCAGCTGCATCCATCAGTAGTCCAGGGAGACATTAGAAGTTCCAGGTATGAAGGGGGTATTAATTTCTTCTTCCCAGGGTGGATATATAAGTAAAGTCCCAGTTCCCCGGCTCAAGAAGTTTGGCGTCTTTGAACCAGCCAACACTAATAAACCCCTTGAAGGTTATATAAGGACTGCTCACTCCATTTCACAGAAGGAAAAAAACATGTGTTAAGATGAAAAAAAAAGACAAAGACAAAAGTACCAACCACTGCCATCAAAATAACAGACATGTTTTGAAGAGGCCTAACTCCAAAGAAAGGGCTAAAGGAGAGCAAAGGTGGGTAGAGGGAGGAAAGGTTGGTCAGGGCAATGAAGAACGACATCTGGTTCCGAGCTGTGACTCCACAATAAGCCTGGCAACTCCTTTAGAAACTTCTATTGCGAGCTCCTTATCTATAGGAAAATTATCTGTTATCTGAAGGCATGGGAAGGTCAATTCATTTACATTTGTTAAATGTGCCAGGGCATTTAGATTGCAGTGCCACAAAATGAGAAGCTTTATTATAAACTGTGATGCAGTCATGACAATTATGCTGTTTTATTAGTACCAGCCAGCATTTATCCAAAGTAGGGTATAAATTCCTCATGGTATAATTTAAAAACTCTCTCTAATCTTAAGAGTCCACAGTCTAAAACCCTGATCCAACACACATTTAGAACATGCATTCTACAGCCTGTGCCAACAGCCACAAAAAGAGAATGAAATTTGTCTCATTTTTCTCCTTTCACTGACCTTTCTCTTTTCTTCACCTGAACTGCAGTAGAATCAATATCTTAAAAAATCAGAAACAATTCTCATAAAGACAGATTTCATTTGCTCACAGAGCAATAAAAACTTAACATAAATCATTCTAATTGTTCACCATAATAAAAGACTTAAAAGGAATTCTTCATCCACACTACTACTTTTTAATACCAATTTATGTAAACCATATAGTACGGCAGAGAAAAATACATTTAAGACTTGAACTTGTGCTGCTTGCATATCAGGTGCCTGGACCCTAGCAACTGGATCATTGCCTATTCTGTCTGACATCCATCAGTTTCTCCGTACTTTACAGAGATCCAAGATCATGAATACTTTCCCTCGATTTGAGGCAGTGAGATGAAGGAGGGAGGTAGAAAGAAGAGGAAAACTATACTTGAAATTTCTTGGGTCATACCACTGCATCAAATACCCTTTACCCTTTCCAAGCTTTTCCCATCCATACCTGAACAACCTCTTTCCCATTTCCCAAGGCGTGTAGGCAGGAACACTGTCTCCGCAGCTCCTATCATCATAATCTCTCAGTAACATGAAGAGTGAGTCCCCATCATTAACCATCCGAAACACACTATAAAAGTAGGGGGTTTAATTCACCTGGTGATGAAACATCCTTAAAAGAAAGGTTTGTATTTCAAAAATTGTCTTCTAATAACTAGGAAAAGCTGCCCAGGTTTTCACTACCTAGGTAATTCAAGATTACTTTGGTACTGGCCCCATTGATGGTGTATTGCACTTAGGGGTCTGAGGAATGAGAACGCAAGATTAAAAGAAATTAAAACACAAGCCATAAACCTCCGTTATCATCAATGCCATCAAAACGTCTAAATTCACAGTGTGTTTGAAAATGCACCCTCCTTTCTAGCTGCAAATAGCAAAGTCCTGATGTGGTTGCCAAGAAACCAGTACTTGCGATTCACAGAGTTCACGTTTGAGAGATACTTGCACTTACAAACATTTATGAAAGCAAAACTGAAGCAAATCGGAAAATGTGGTATAAATTCCTCTTATGATTTGTCGGTATCGTCCTAAAACAAAGCACACATCCCAAACCTCCCATCCTCAGATTATTATGTTATCTAAGAAACATTTGTGGACTTTTGTTCCAACTGTTTCTCTGAAATACTGAATTGATTACCCATGTACCCTGTCACACCCGGACTTTATGGGTTTCATTGACATCTCTTCACAAATTATAACATGGTCACTAGGGTCCTCACCAACATCAAGCTCTTCTAACTCATTGTCCCACTTTGTGGATTACTGCACTAGTTCACTGATTAAATCCAGAGTTAATCATGATTATTGTGCTGTAAAGCACCTTGGGAGACATGACATGAAAAGTACTAAAAAAATGCAGCTGAATTTGATTACTCTGTATCTCCTCAAACCCATTTATATGTTAAAGACTCTCTTTTATTACATTCAATATTACATTTCATACAAACTCCAGTCTCAATCTAATTTTCCCGTGCCATTTTTAATTATTAATATTACTGTTTGCAACCAGAGATTTGACAAGGTTGGGTTCTCTTTGTGCTAGGCCCTGCACAGACATAAAATAAATGACAATTCGTGGCAAAGATAATTCACAAGGTGTAAGAGCCAGTAAAATACATGAAAGACAAGATGAAACAACTGTTTGAGACAAACAAACAGAAAGGTGGATGGAAACCAGTAAGTAAATGATAGATTATTCATGTAACTATTTTAAACAAAGTGAGTCGCTGCTTTTTAACTTCTCCAAAATATAAGTATTCACTAGCTCCCAGTCAAGCGATGCTGTTTTCATTTTATATGTTCATTCACTTTTAGGAGATTAAGAATGAGTAAAACATGTAACCAGAAAAATTACAGGTAGTTCTGAAAATCTAAATCTAAAGATTGGAGATTTCTGTGATTCACCAGGCCACTACTATATTTACGTAATTGTATCTCATTGCAAAATAATACTTCTTATACCCTATAATAGCTTTCTGTTGTTGGGATTTCATAGACGCACGCTTTAGAAGAGGACATCATAAAACGCTCCTTGACGCTTCCACTGCTCCAGAGCTATTTTGTAGATTATTAGGCGATCCTTGCTGCACTCACTCACTCAAAGAGATGTGCTTCATCACTTTCACCTTTTTTTATTTTTTTTCCACTTTTTCATTTCTTTTCAGTTTTGTTCAGTAGGGGTGTCATTGTAGAGGTATGAAAATGAAGAAAGCAGTTACTGAGTCAGCCAGAAGGGTAAACGTGTGTGAAGTGTGAATGGCAAAACTCTGTGAAGTGTTCTGCAAATCCTTCAGGAATGAACAGTAATTCAGAAAGGGTACGAGGCTTCAGACATGGTGTGATATACCAAAGTTTTCCTAAGCCGCTTTTCAACACATTCTCTAAAGGATGAGGTCAGATGACCTTCCTCCATTTAAACAAAAAGCTTTTCCAGGAGGAACAGATGTCAGTAAAGACTGCTGCATATCGAACTTTATATATGTTAGGTGACACTTCATTTCCAATATCCATTTGCAAGGAAAGAAAGACCAAATACTTGGTATGGCAGACCAAATAATGTAGCCACA
Organism: Anarhynchus alexandrinus; assembly: GCA_008711295.1. Classification (NCBI taxonomy): domain Eukaryota; kingdom Metazoa; phylum Chordata; class Aves; order Charadriiformes; family Charadriidae; genus Anarhynchus; species Anarhynchus alexandrinus. Next base: position 4,249,944 of record VUYV01000005.1, read on the forward strand.
GATTTAGAAACAAATCCAAATATAAAATTACATTTTCTCTTTAGGAAATATTTACTTTGTTTAATAAAGAAGTAAAAAGAATTAAGAAAAAGTCAGAATCATGGCACAACTTTGGCTTAGTTCAGTTAGATTGACTCTAACAGTTCTTGTAACCCGAATCCAAGCATAACATCCAATTCCTGTTTAATAAAAAACCCAATTTTTATGAAAAAACAGTCCTTACTCTATTTAAATTAATTTGTCATCCCTAGTAGGTTATCTTTACTNCAAGTGGAAATTGTAAATGCATAAAAAGCACATTCTTACTTATCTGATTAGTCCTGCCAATCTTCATGTATTAAGGTTGTACGCTTACAGCATTATCCTATTTACAATCTTAAAACGTACAGGGCTTTAAGACTAACCTCTCTAAATATCAGTGACAAGCAAAATTCTGTTCTGATAAGGAAGGATTATTGTCTTCCTGTTTAAGAAAGCAAGTGAAGGGGAAAAATGAAATCAATTAACACCATCTGTCTCTAGAAGTCACTGTGATTCCCCTTATTTTAATTTCTGTTGTTATTAAGGCCTTCATCTAAAGCGTATCAGCAGAAACAGCAGAATAGAAATATAAAATGATACCATAACAGGTTTATGCTATGATGACTGATGACTTGGTTTCATCACTTTTTAGTCACCAGACAAAGAAAGAGGGAGGAATGGGGGGAGATTGTATTGCAGTAATTAGCAGTCCAGGTTTATTAGGAAAGGACGCATTTATTATGCAGTCTAAAATAGTATTCTATGCCACAAATCAAGAAAACATGCACACATGCAAAACAAGTGAGGAATTTCTCTGTAAATTTTTATATAAGTATATGAAGTACAGTAATAAAGCAAAGCAAGGTAATTCTATTACTGATTTACCTATTCAGCAGCTATGCCAAGGATGAATTCGGTTTATTAGATATCTTCTCACAATGGAATAGCAACCAAGTTTTTTTTATACCACAGATATACTCTTTTAAATTATCAAGGTTGCTCTTTAAACAGTTTTTCTCCTTCCAGTTGTGCCTGTATCAGCCTTTAAAGTGTTCAAGGCAAGCAGTGATTTTATCCAGGAGTTCCTTAAACACTGTCAGATTCATCACCGTTCACCATTAAACAGACATTTGCCAAAGTGACTCAGCAACTGGCCACTTGCTGGCTAAAGAAAGCTGAGTCACTGCTTCTGATCTAACAGAAATGTCCTACATCAGATTCAGAATATACATCAGTACGTTGTTTACCAACCTAAGAGGAAAATAAGTTATTGCTGTGAGTCACAGAGGGAAGGAAAAAACCACAGAAATGAAGATGAATGTTAGGAGCCCAGAACAACCGGAACCAATAAACAAAACTCTGACACACAGAGAAAGCAGGAATTGAGTGCCAGGAAAAGACAAATACTGCTATAGATTCAGATGTCTTTCTCTGATAACAACCACAAAGATTACTGTTTGCTGCCTGCTAAATCACAAAGAAAAATCTTCTACTGTCCTATATTATTAGATCGTATTGAACTGTGTAATTAGGCCACCACCAAATTAAGTAGAGTAAAAGTTCAAATTCACTTCATATAAATTCAAATATGCTAAATTAAAGGTTTTGCTCACTGAAAATCAATAGTGATATATTTGTGCATCACTTTAACATCTAAGATGACATGTTTCCTTTCCATTAAAAAACTGCAGATTTGCCATGATTAAAGAATCAAACCAATAAAGATGAGCCTTTCAGAGCCAGCAAGGAAGAAGCAGCTCTGCTCTGGTTCTGGCAGACAAACTCATCACTGACAAAATGAACTGAGGAAGGAGGGTGTTTCCAGCATATCAACTGAAAAGTATAATCAAGAAGCAGATTATAAGCATTCTTGTTCTGAATGATTCATGAAGCATAATTTCTGCTCTTGCCCGGGTAATTAGAAGGCTTTCAACTCTAGTTTAAATATCTGTTTTGGGGCATTTTTCATTCTCAAACCTATTAAGCTAATAGGGTTCGTTCTTGCTTTCGAACATTGACATCAAGACAAGAGGTGCCGAAATGCAAAATATACTTTCATCAGTCTTTAAGAGTCATAGAATCATAGAACGGAAAGGACCTTGAAGATCATCGAGTTCCAACCCCCCTGCCATAGACAGGAACACCTCCCACTAGACCAAGTTGTCCAAGGGTCCAAGATTTAAAGTTCCCTGATATCATTCAAGGGGCAGGAAAAACCCAAATCACTGCAGGGTGAATTTCTGAGGAAGCGTCTTAAACTACACCTCCTTGGTCAGGAAGGAAAGATATGGAAAAGGCAAACAGTGGGCAATTTCAAAGAATACTTTCAGAGCAAAACATATCACATCTACTCACAAGTTTTTTTGACTCTGACCTTAGTAATTAAGGAAAAATAATAGAGCAAACAAACCATGATCAAAACTTTACTGCTGACTCTGCTTAATTATACAACTGCTTGGAAATTCATTACAGCTCTCAGCACAGATATCTGATCTGAGTGTCTGTGCTGGCAGAATTCACAAACACTAGGCTTATACAACAGAAATCTGTTATTTTTGTGCTCTGTGATGGGCTTAGTTTATTAATTTGCATCTTGCATTATGGGTTAATGAATGTACTACATAGGATAATGTACAAAAATTCTAATGAAAGATGATGAGCTTTCAGAGCTAACATTCTCCTTCTCAGTGGAGCTTAGAAAAACACAAACCTGATAACAAAAGGAGTGTCACAGATCTGTTGATGAAGCATGAAAAAGCTTCCTGAATGAACTAACTCAGTCTCTTGGGAGAGCGAGAAAATACTTCCTCATAAAACATCAGAAGGTCTGTCTTATTTTTAACTCTTCTCCAAGTTCTTTATTTTATTAAGTCTTTGTTGTTAGAAATTGTGTAAGTATTTTTTCATAAGGTATACTAGTGGTTCCTTTCCAATTTCTGACTAATATTTTTTAATTCTAAAAGTCTGGCCTTAAGAATTCCCCTCACTCGATGTTACAGTAAATATTTTATTACTAAGTAGCTCTAAAACATAATCTAAACTCTCCACAAAGGTTCTAAATTTTGTAAAACATGCACTGCTTTCTTTTGCACAGACTGTTCAGCAATTGTCAGAGCATTAGCCTTTTACCTGCTCTGGATTAAAAAATGACAGAAACATTAAATAGCCTATATTCTCATCAATCACTTCAGCCATCCAGTCACAGATCATTTTTTCCATCACTTCTACAGGGGTTTCGGACTCCAGAAAGATTATCCATAACACCACCTAAGGGGAAGAAGAGCTGCCCATTCTCTAATCCTTTAAAATGATTGTTTACTCTGTTCTAAAGCAAGGTGGTCAGCAAATCCTGTTTCCTGGAGCCTTTAGCTAACTGAGGTAGGGAGAAGGAGGTTTGAAAATTGTTTCAATTTTAAGTTAAGTTATTCCAAGTCAGAGAGGCACTAAATGTCACATAACCTTAACTCCTTGCTGTAGAGTATTCCTCGATTATAACTCTGTTCCTTGGACACTTGTGTATCTATTTGTGTGCATATGTGTCAGCACGTGCATACAGCCTTCTGGCTAACCCACATTCAGGGGATTACATTAAGATGGTATTATACTCACTCCAAACTTTTTTGGCTCCTTTTATGGCAGCAGAAGAAACAATTTTATGTAACAAAGTATAATGATAAAGATTTAATGAAAGCTAGAAAAAACATCAATACGTTTATTTGACAACATTATTCTTGGCTTCTGCAAAATCACATCAGTGACAGGCATAGAGCAGCCTGCAACCTTACCTTAGAAGTAATTGAGATTACTTTTAAAGCAATAATAACAAATTTATTTTTCTGTTTCAGAACAATAAACAAGAGAAATATCAAACTTTCATCCTTCCCTACTCTCTCCCAGAATTGCATTTCTAGACATTGACAGGATATAGACATTGTACAATATTCATTTTCTATTTAACAGCAATAGAGCAGTCTGGGCTGTTACAAAGCTGCAAAGCCTCAATAGTCTAAGGTAAGATGTGTATTTTTACGTCTGTCTTTCTCCCGGCTCCTAGCATTTAACAGACAAGAAATTATTCTTGTGGCACTGTCCAGAGGCAAGGAAACACTGCCCCAAGTTTACAGAAGAAAAAGTGCAGGGCGCAGTGAATAAGTAACCTGACCAACATCACACATCCACGTACCTGTGGCAGAACTGGGAGATTCAGTTGAACTATCAAGTCCCTAAACTTAAAGCAGTAACTTAAGAAGACTTAACCTACAAAAGCATGCTTTCTACAGAACAGGGTACATTTATACAATAGGCTATGCTTATACAACACACGTTAGTGTAGTGGGTAGACCCTAAAACTGCCTTTATATTAGCTAGACTAGGAATGTGAAACCAAGTTTTCATAAAGCTCAGTAGTCTTGAATATAACCTACAGAGATAAGAGGCAGAGTAATCTGGACTGCACTGAAATTCATTCTGCCATAGAAATGGTTATCAGCATCTAAGCCAGCTTGTTTAAGCCCAACCAACCAGATTCTGTTACAATCTCAAATGCAGACATATTTGGGAGTTAGCATTCCAGCCTGGGACGTGGGAAACTGAGCTGCCACTTTCTGCTCTGCTTCACACACGTTCCTGCACCTTAGGAAAGCCACAGTCTATCTTGTGTTTCAGTTCCCCAGCTTTAAAATAAGGATAGCACTTTTCTGCTAAGGATAGCACTTTTCTGCCTCAGAAGTTTGTTCTGAGGCGAACAATCATAAAAGATCATAAAAAAGCATTGTAGTCATTCCAGAGAAATACTGGAAAACAGGCCGGTAGACTTCCTTTTCCAGAAATCTCTCCAACACATTATTCTCATTGAAAGACAGCTTACCACTGCACATTAAAGTCTTAAATTTACAGTTATTAATCTCTTGTATTCTAAATGCAAATGTATTCAATTAAACTGATGTTGGATCTCTCTTTGCAAATAAGCTCTCATTTATTTTTCATATAAACAAACTTAAAATCCTTTCTCCCCTCAAGTTACTTATTTGTAGGTTCCATTGGCATATGCTAATACTACATAGTTACAAAGGCTAGCAAGCTGCAGAAATTGCCAGCAACATTCTATGCAAAACAAACCTCAAAAAACAAAATAAAATAAAATATAGCATGTATTATAGAAAAAACCTATAGGGTAGAAGAACTGTCCTATAATAACTATAATAGTTCTAATTCATAGGTGCACCAAAGTGATGTCCTTGATAAATAACTAGGGATCCCTCAGCCTGTGACCTTCCTGAAGTAAGGTCTCATCGTTTACTCATCCTCTCTGATGTGACAGAGTACCAGTTATGCTCTTTTTGCTTCCTATGAACTATAGGGGAATGTGCCACCTTTCTTTTCAAAGACTTCCTTTGAATTACTGTCTAGAGACTCATTTCTCACCCCTAGTACTAACAGGCATGTCTACACTATTCCTTTCTGCTCAAAAAAAATTATAACCTCCACTCATCTGCCTCTTCCACTGTGTCACTGCATTCATTACTCAGTACGTTTCCAGCTTCTAAGACAACAGGATGCTGATCCAAACAACTCCTGGAAAACAGACTGCCTCTTCTTTCCCTTACAATAAAGGCATCAAGGAAGACAAAGAGATAGATATTGGAAAATAAATCCTGAAGGACACCTCTGATAGTCACAGCAAGTGAAACATGTATAGGACACAACAGATAAATAAATAAGTATAAAAAAATAATTCAGATATTCAGGACAGCAGGCAAGAACCGAAGAATGTTCTTTTCAAATCTGTTCCCCTTGGACTTTACCAGGTTCCAATGGGATAAAAGTTTTAATGTTACATTTATAAAGCCTTTATGGTACATCCTTAGAAATTCTGCTCATTTAAGTATTTACTGACAAGCAAAGCACAACCAGAAAGAAGTTGACTCTGGTAGTTATAAATGAATCCAAGACTAATGATTGTATAAAAACTGTGAGGAGTGGCAATCCTTTCATTTATTGCTTTGAGGTGAATATTTCACTTTCTGCAGCAAATCCTTACCTTTGGGATTATACATTTGCACAATAAATAAAGGATAATCTTCACCTACAGGAAATGAGGAGATCCCTTTGTGCTGCATACTTTATAAATGATTTTTATTGTTAATACAGTCTTTTTTCCCACTGATCCATGGAGAAAAGTACAGTAATTATTGTCCTTTCTGAATTATTTTTCCTACTTTATAGGTATGGACAACCTTTTGAACAAAAAGTGAAATTGCAGTCTAACCTAGAGGAAAGATCTTTGCATCCAGAAGAGCTCTGTAACAGTTCTGCGCGCTTGTACTAGGCAAGCTTCAAACTCCTAGCTGTAATTATTTTTGAAGTTGATTAGCACAGCAGCCAAATAACCTGATCAGATTTGCATGGATGAGTCAGTTCACACACACTATCAGTGTTCACTTTATATTGAACCTACATAACCCCTTCGGGGTATTCCTGATATTCAGAGAAGCCAAATAAAATGATAGGACCATTTGAACAATGACCAAACAATACTGATTTAAACAATGAACACCTGCAATTTGAACTTCTCTTTCTTCATAGAGACAGACCTATACTATTTATTAACTCGGGGGGGAAGGGGAGGGAGGGAAGAGTAAACCACAACAAAACAACCAACCAAAATGCACTCCTGTCATAAAAACCTGTTTAGTAAGGCAGGAAAACCTGTTTTAAAGTGTGTGAGCAACCTGTGATTCAAAACTCTTCTCTTTCTGATCTGTGCTGAGAAATGTGCAACTCATCCTCTAAAACTGACCTGTGTTGTGGAATCTGCCACCTTGGAAATACTCAAAACTTAACTTGACAACTGGCGCTGCTCTGAGGAAGGGGATTCACAAGAGAGAAGCTCCTTCAAGACTAAATTATCCTATGATTTCTCTTACTCCTTTTAAAATTAACTCTTCGCTAGGGTGTCTCCTCTTAAGCAAAACATTTCAATTTAAGTTACTACTTTAAAATACAACCATTGACCCTATCACTCAAACTTTCTGTTTTTAAATCTCTATTTCCATTTCTTTAAAAATAACAAAGTGACCAGGGCTGAAGTGTTTCAAATTATCACTAGTCACTAATACAAGGAGAAAGCAATTTCTTAGGGCTAATTTAATGCACTTCTGAATCCTGTAATTTATTTTGATTCTGTGTTCTCTCTTCCTTTCCAGGCACTCTGCCAAAGAAGTTAAAGAGGGTTTTTCTGGCTAGATTTCCAATATTCTTCCCAGTTCGTTTTTTTTTGAAGTCTACAGACATAGGTGGATTCATGGCACAGAGCCAAGCTGCAGTCATTAGTAAGGATTAAGCCATGTGAAGCTGGTCTTGAAGTAGAGGAAGTAAACACCTCTTACTGTGGCAAAGTATACCTTGAGAGGGAGGAGGTAGACATCTTTCTTTCTAGTGTACATGCAGGGAGGAATATTTCCTAAGAAAGAAATGTTTGTTTTTTCGAGTGATCTTATACAGAGACCTCTCGAAGAGTTCAGGAAGAGATCTGAAGAGTTTTACTTTCATGGCTGCGACATGTACTAGACAAATTGCAGAAGGATATAAATTGTAGGCAATTTTTAAAGAATTGGCAGAATGGGATCTCAGCCAATAAACAGGGGCATTATGTAATAAAGTAAATTACATCATTGCCATCCTCATCATCATATGTAGAGTGAGAAACACTAGATTTAAATACGGATTTTATACTCCTCTCTAGTCACATCTGTGGTAAATGGACCACCTTGACACTCCACTGACTGCTTTTTAATAACTCCTTTTTTGGTGAAGAACACAAAGCAATATGAATTGGTGAAGTGTCATTGAACAGATAAAACAGGAGGAGAGCTTCAACTTCTTCTCCTCCTCCTAACCCCCTCCCTCCCACCCTCCAAAAAAGTAATCAGGCTGATTAAAGACTAAAAACACTACTTCATGTTTTCCTGAACCGGCTGGCACCTTCACTGATGAAACATTGGGCTCTGTCTTAACTCCCATCCACAAAAAAAGAAGCGGCAGCTCCAGCTTGGTCCCTGTGACACTATTGAGGGCACCTGGGCGCTGGAGCCAAGGTTGCATGTCCCCAGAGGGTCACTAAGAGAGGATCCCTGACTGGGGCGTCAACAGCTGCCTGCCTATTCTGTTAGGTGGAAAGCAGGCACAGACAGACACACAAACCCACCACTCAAATCTTTTTTTCCCTTTCTAAGATTGTCCTGGAGCACATAGATCTTATACAACTGAGCAACGATCCATAAAGGAACAGCAAGACCTAAGACCACATTCACTTCCTGATGGCTATCACAGGTCTGCCAGCAGAGGAGGAATGTAAACCTCCATGCAAAAAGACACATGCTTCAAATCCTGAGCATCAAGATGACTTCTGATATTAAGTGTCTATAATTGCATGGCTTTTGCTTTGTCTTCTGATTATAGAAACCATTTGGAGACAGTCGCTGTCTATCACACAAAAATACTATCCTAGGAAATTCAATTACATACCATTACCCCATGGAAAATATAGAGGTGCTCCGTTTAACTGCCACATGATACCGGGTTACAGAAAAACTGTGATCAGATTTTTTAAAAATTGGGTTCAAGTCATCTTCCCCAATACTGGACAAAGAAGGCAGGGTTGGGTTGGGTTTCGTTTTTGTTTTTTTTTGTTGGTTGGTTTTTGGGGTGTTTTTTTTTGTTTTGTTTTGGGGTTTTTTTTTAAGCCCAAAAGAGTATTTCAACACTAATTATCTGACCTCAGTTGTCACAGTATCAGATGCTGGGTACTAAGCTCTCTGAAAACTTTGCTGCTCAGTGTACTGAGTGTACCATTGCATCCCTGTGTACTGAAGACAAGAGACTGAATTTACAATTAGAACATACCTAAGAAGGTGGATTGTAACCTGCCTAAATCTCCTGATCCAACAAAGGCTACTCCTATTATAACCTTGCTGAAGAAAACAGAAGAGATAAATGAGAAAGGTAGAGCTCTTGAGTTCACATTTAGCTCAGAACATATCAAAAAGCAGTGAGGTGGTATACGTTATTTTTTCTAGAGGTGAAGATTTCTACCAATTTTAGGCCAGTGTTCTTCAAATGGTAAAAAACTGTCTTAAGCAGAAAATATTCCTGATGATATCTGCAGTTTTTTATTTTTGAGGTTGCCTGATCCATCCTATGTAACTTGTTTTAATACCACTGCATTCTCTACATATCATGTACTAATGAATACAAACATATGAAAAACTCAGTCCAGAAAGGCAAATATAGCATAAGGAAGAAGAGCTGTTAGAATAACAGAACTTCTTATGATCATTCTCTAAATGAACAAGTTATATGAGAAAGACTTTTTTTGCTCTGACTGATATTTTAACACTTTTTTTTTTTTGAGGGGGAGTAGAAGGTAAAAGGACAGTTCAGTGATGTCTCCTTTTTAAGGGCATAAGTGGTAACATAGCATTCTTAAAGACTTAACCATTTAAAAGCCATCTAAAACAATAGTTAACCGCAAGTTGCTATTAAAAAAGAATGATCACTTTAAAAAGTGAACTGTCAGTAGCATCCTGTATTTGTCAAATGCTGTTCTTTCAGTCCTTGATATTGATTAGTATTCCACTTGAACGAGGAGATAATGAAGTAGATTATTTTTTTCTGCAGTGCACCTGACACAATCAGAAAAGCTGACACAGAGTATTTTCCTACTTTCCAATTTGTCTGCCCCTCCTATTTTACTTTCTTTGGAGGCCACAGGGGAGAACGGATGGGAAATAAATTAAGACATTCTAGAAAATAACTGAGAACAGTAATGAGGTGCATTTAAATTCTACACAAGAAATAGGAGGTATGAATGGTATAAAGCAAAAATCAGATGTTGCACCCTGTGCTAACTATGAAAATATAGAGTTAAAGGTAGTTAAATCATTTTCTAAGGTTTGCTATTCAGTATAAATGCTAATAGAGAAAGACAGATGTTTCACCAAAATAACATCTCTCTCACTTTAGAGCTATTTTTCTCCTGAATACATACACACACGCAAAGTCTCACCCTGCATGTTCATGTATCGAAGATGCCAGAATAAGTATATAAGTAATTGTGATTGTTAATTTATTCACAGAACAAAAAGCAGGCAACAACCATATGGATTTCTTCAGCTGGAAAGCACCTGGGGCTGGATGGCAAGGAGAACCCTTGGCGAGATGCAGGACCACACAGCCTCTAAGAGGCTCAGACTGTGAATCCTTCTTTTATGTTACTATTTATGTAGTTGCTGTCCAGCCAAGTGCTATTACATGGCCATGCACTCCTGGCTTCCCAAAACGGCTTCCCAAAACACAGCCAGCTGCAGAGTGAAACAACCTGCTTTGGCACCTGTAACAAGAGCCCCCTGTATTTCGATCCCCACTCCCCCATGCAGCAGGGCAATCTGAGCGAGGGTGGTACAGCAGGACTCTTGCAGGGACACAGATACATTCAGAGAAACAAAAAAAAAAAAAGATGATGATACTGGTGTGTAGCATATAAAACGGGAATATCTCATATAGACACTACAAAGGATCAAAATGCACCATAGTCAGAAAAACACCCAGGGAAACATTTCATTTAGTTGTATCTCTAAGCCTTACTAATTTCAGCTGAACTCTGGGCTTTGCTGACCTAAGGCCTGTAGCAGAGGGGAAATTTGTTTGCAAATGACTGTAGCCGCCTAACTGCCAAACAGAAACAGGACGGGAGTCCTTGGGAAAGAGAGAAGAATCCCTGCTTCCCAGCACACGTTTAGGGACACACATGCACAGACACAAAGGCAGAAACATATTTGCATTTTTTTCTTGACCAGTTTACATGTCTCTTGATGAACTTGCAGAGCCAGTATAATCCTATGTTGGTTCCAGAGCCCAGCATTTTTAATATGGCTGAATAACTAATTGCTAAATACTAATTGGCTTGGGCATAGTCTATGAGACAACCATAGCCAGAGCACCCCTCCCATCACAGGCCTTCTTTTGCTATATTAGCATGACTACCTGGTAGGTGCACACCATTTTTAAATTTACTACCATTTCTGCAGTTCTAGGTACTACCCAATGTTCTCACACACTTGGGATGCTTTTTTTGAAACAGCTTGAGTTTAAAATAGAGGAGACAACCTTTTCTCTGAATTCCTTTGACCACTTAAAAGCAGTCTGCTGGCACTATTAGAAGGGAAGTTTGATCTGTAATGTGCCATACCAGCTATTCAAATCTGCATGTGATACCCGTGTTTACCAATATTTGAAGAAGTGCACTCTTCAGACATGGAAGTAAACCATGAGAACAGAAGTCTGCCCTGAAAGAGGATGCTTTTATGGTACCAGGCAATCACTGAGAAGAAAATCTGCATGTCAAGGTTTAGGATAAAAACAGCTCTCAAGCCTGAAGTGAAGTGTACAGTGTTAGTATTAGTATGGCCCGGTCCTGATTCTTTTCTTCCCACAGTAGTCCCACAGACGCAGGGTTTACTAGGATCAGTAATGGTGCAAGGAGCTGGACAGCTTTTTTCAGGCAAGGCCTGCAGGGTTTGAGAAAGATCGTGGGCATTTTCCCTTCCGGAGGCCTTTCCAAGTCTTATCCAATTTTACATTGTATATAACAAATATGAGGAAGAAGTAAAGAATATCCAATCTGACCAGGGTTTTTGTCGTTTCCAGGAACTGTACATAATGCCTTTCCCCAGCATCTCCTCACCACTCACAGCTTTTCTCCTGGGCTGCTCTGACCTTCATCTTTGGAGAAGTTGAAATTCAGAGGATTTTTTTAGGTTTGGGATTCTTTTTAAGTGAAATGCCAAATTTACTGTTGTTGAGAACTGACATAATCCCTTTTATCAGAAGAATGAGCATAATTAACAATATTAGCTGACGAGACACTGTATCCTGAACATGGACTCCTTTTTTTCCCCTCTATAAAACTCTGTTTTCAAGTATTTTTCTTTAATTTTTACAAGATATTTTTCAAAATCACTTGCCAAGTCCCAAGGACTGGGTAAAAACATAAATGGTTTTCTATTTACCTGACATTCCAAATAAATTTCAGCATACTGGAGATACTTAGCTACAAATAACAAATTCCAGCAAAACTTCTTTTCTTTTGCTATCTTCAAACAATGCCCAATTGTCTTCTCCAAACCAATTTATCATCATTTTTTTCAGTTTTGCCATCAGTTCCTTCACTAGCTTTACCTACAGCACCAACTGCACGGTCTGCAAGTATATGAGATATACATTACCAAGTCTTGAACAGCCATTGTTTGCTCCAAAGAGTAACAGCTAACTGACATCCTTTTCAGGTTATTTTACTTGTTAATTGTCTTACAAAATTGCACTTGCATTTTTATTTCTTACAAAAAGCATTCATATTGTGAAGTATTACATTAATTACACATCAGGCTGTGTTGAATTAGTCATGTTACCTGGCACCACATTTGTGTTGTGTTATAATGTTTCAAAAGCAATCGTGCTGTGATAAGCTGTACTCAAAAAGAAAATGACACTTCTTAGAAATGTGAAATAATTTTTAATAAAATGTATTTTCTTAGAAATCAGAGTGTATGTTCTAGATTAACATTCAGGCACATTAGAAAGCTCACAGGAAAAGCATGGAAAATAAAAGGGAATGGATTTGAAATATTACTTTTTTTTATTCATTCTGTAAGCTAAAAGAATATTTCACAGAGTTCATACTTTACATTTTAAATGCCTACTAAAACATTACATTATGGATATAGTGTTGCTTTTCCAAAATACAGCCTTTAAAATAGGCTGTTACGATATAGCTTAAAAAAAGAAGGGCTTTAAATTCTTCTGAACTGACAGTCATGTCTTGGACTTAATAGAAGGGTCACATATAGGCCAGGCAAAAATCTTTACCATAGTCCCCTTACCATGACACTGCCTTTGGTGTGTCATTGAAAGGTCGAAATGTGAGATTGTCATGAAGAGTTATCCATAGGTCTTCAGCCTTTCACACATTAATAAGACAGGATAAGAAACCTGTGCCCTATATTCCAAGTACTTTTGGAATTTTATTCTTTGGGAGGAAAACCTTCATCAACTACAAGACAGAGATAGGCATGCAGGGATCAGCCCGTAGCCTGGTGACCACAGCATTCAAATCCTATCTGCATATTAGCTCTATTCTGACCAATTTAGAACACCAGGATCTCCTATCCCAGCAAGTGCCCTGCCCATAGGATGCCAAGCCTTTGTGTAACTGTTCAATGCCAAACAGTTAAATATTCAAACAGAAATAGCCTGACTTCAAATCCCGCGTTCAGCAAAACAGCAAACAAACTAGCCCTAGGTTCCTTCAATGGCTCGACACAACTAGCAGGCTACCCATTTGTCTGAAATCAGAATTGGTCTCCTTCTCAAGAAATCCTGTTATGGGCCTGGGTATCTATTCCTGATGATACCATTTCAACAAACTGGTATTTTCTGATCAAAAGCAATTCTTTTACTCATGTTTTTAAGGGGCTACAGAAACACTTCAGCTGCTTGAGCATAAGACTTACAGGACTTGAACAGCTTCTGTTTCCCTGCTTCCCAGCAAAGTGTGAACTGCCGTACAAAGCCACTTCTTTTGCTTCTTCAGAAAAATAAGAGCAACAAGAATTTCTTACAAAAGAATAAAGCATCTTTGGAAACAGAATCAAATATTAGTATTTAACAGTATTTGACAGTTAAGAAAACAGAAGGTCAAACACACCTCTTTGCAACCTAACATCAGTACTAATAGTCATGAATGATTTGTTTTCATAGTAGTAAATACTTAAAATTCTAGTTTATCCAGATACTGTTTTCTTTCCTAATTTGGCTTGGGCCACTGCCACCCTTAAAGGCAGGCATACAAACTGCCATAAAGGACACTGATGCATTGCTATCATTATTACTAAAAATCTACTGATCTTCTAAACCTAATCTATTAAAAAGTAGAATGCTACCAGTGTTTCACTGATTTAACCCAGCAGCCTGTCAATAGATCAGATCTCAGAATCGTGTGAAAAATTCTCATCCCTTCACTTTTGGCAAAAGGATTTGGAAATGGGAGTTTAGGTGGTACTGCCTGCACTAAGTTTCACAACTTCTCTATTTCTCTTGAGGTGTTTTGGAGCTTGAAAGGAAAGCTTGAAACAGTGGTGGTCTTCCTTGGCAGTCACCCTCATCTGAACAAACACAAAGTAGTAGACTACATTTAAATTACCAAGACGTTTATCATCACCCACAGCATACAGTTTTCAAATCAGATATTCTGTTGTACCAAGAGTGAGCCAAGCCTTCCTATTAGAATAAAGATCTCTCCCCCCAGGGACACAGCCATTAGAGTGTGTCAAACTTGTCCCTTCACCAAGAGGAACCCAGAGCCCTGTGATCAGCACCCAGATTCCTCAGACTGTGCAAGAAGAGCCTGAGTATCCACAAATGCAAATTACAAAAGCTATGGGGCTTGTAGAGAGTACGGGTATGAACTAAATCTACAGAGTATCTCAGCTAGGTCACATGGAAAAGATGATTCCTTTTAACTCAACAGATCAGTGATCACAACAGCCCTTAGGAAGTAGGAAACCTCAGTTCAGCAGTCTGATTCAAACCAAGCAGAGTAGCTAACATTTGGCCACAAGATTCCCATCCTCCGAGACAACGTCCTGTGCACGAACAGTGGCAGAAATTTGGACTGAGAGGAACTTTACATACAAAAACTTCATCCCTTCCATGGAGTGAGAAACTACTTCAGTACAGGTCATGAGAATCTTTGTTATCTAAATATTTTATTCACTTCCTATGTTTGGTACTCAAAATGGTGGCAAAGAAGTTTTCTTCAACCTTAAATCAAGGTTTTAGACAAAGCTTTTATGTTCTGTGAACACCTTTACCAGCCTCTAGACCACTGCATTTGAACAATCTTCATCATACTGTGCCTTGTGCACCAGACACAATCATGTCTAATTTGCTAATTGACATCAATTTAACATTGCTAAAAGAAAGAGAAAACTTACTAAGGGACTTGATAATATTTAATTTGCAAAGAATGAACTTAATTCATTTTGAGGAATATTTCATACCCAGGTTTTTTATGCTAGGTATTGTTGGGTTTTTCTTCTTTTGGGGGGAGGGAGGAAGGGAAAAGAGCAAAAGAGCTACAAGAATAAAAAGCATCTTCATGACCATAAGTATATCAAATAATCCCATGAAAAAATAATAATTGGGGAGTTCTAACTGGAAAATAATTCTGATATTTGTTCACTGAGGATACAATCGCTGAGTTTAAGAATGAAATATGCCAAAGGAGAGTTATGTTATACTGTTTCCTTAAAAACAAAATTAACAGTAATAAAAATTGCCAGGAAAAAGAAAATTCTTTTTGCTCTTCATAGAAACAAGCATGATATGTAAATTCACTAATTGGAGAATTCATTTCACATGGGTTAGCTCTACAGGACTTTCCTGTCTGAAATAACAAATGTTCAAGTACCTAATTACAAATGTTGCTATAAATAAAGTACTTTGTGCAACTATTTTAGTCATTATGCTAAATAACACCAGTAATCATTATACTTTAAATATGCTGAAATGTTGCAAGTGTTCAGATTTGGCATCCTCACATTTTTATTCTGCATGTGCAATATAATGCTAATAAATATTTAACTTACTAAATCACATTCAGTTACAATTTTTTTCCTCCCATTGACCTGTTCATCTCCAGTTCCAGATTCATTTCAAGTTGTGCTTATTCCACATCAAGCTTCCAACAATAATATCATTATACTGACAGTGCCTATCAATTATTTCTTTTTAGAGCTGTTAATTTTTATATTGTAAACAGCATCAATAATCAGATGGAAAAAAAATTTAAAACCCTGATAACCATTATCACTCCATTCTGTTTTCTTGTCTCCATGACAATTGCTACACAGACAATAAATTCAGAACAAAGTATAAGCAACATCTGAAGTGAAGCAGAACTGCCACCTCTGCAACACAGTCTAAATTTCTATAGTTGCTTCATCCTTTTCCACCCTTGGGATTTCTCATTTCCATGCTGAATGCCACTTCAGCTTATAGCTAAGGTTATTAACAAAACTGTAACAAAAACAACAAAAGCAAATGTACTGTCATTTGTAAAAATAGTAATGAGTAAATCAATTACTGATTGACAACCATATTTCATACAGTTTATGTTGCATACCCCCACAGGGCAGCTGATTGGGGAACAAACTGCTCTATGGCCATGAACCCCTGTATACACTGTTTTACCATATACGCAGACATTTCATGCTTTGAAATACAATTTCCATTTCTGAGGGAAACTGCAAAGGATAATACAGAGGTGTTGCTTTCTCACTAAAAAACAGGCTGGGGAGAGGACTAGGTGCTGTGACAGCAAGTGGAACACCAGTCGCAGAGCAAGTGCAACCCAAGCACTGCCTGAACACCAAGACTGACATGTCACTTTGTCAAGGTCAAGGAAGGCCTGCACATTCCTCTTTTGCATAATATCTTGGAACAGTTGTCTGTATGAAAACAAAGAAAGAAAGAAATGAAAACTCAGGTCTGATGGGACAAGAACAGTAAGAGAATTCCTGTCAGAATACAGGAAGATAGCTGTAGGAGATGAGCTGCACTACAACAGCAGCAAAATTTGAGTACAGCACACTGTGACCATCTGATGTGATACACTACTTTGAAATTAGTATTATTGGGGAAAAATAAAGGAAAAGTTGTTTGGAGTGTTTTCTGAACAGCTAAGACAAAGGATAAGAAGCACGATGGTTTGAAAAATAAGATCCTGAATTTTGAAGCCTATGCTTGGATTGTTCTGCTACACGCTCAGGGTTCCCTTTGGGCATTGCTTCATCTTGCTGTTTCATTCAAATAAAGTCACAAAATAACACCTTCCTCTTGACTTTCAGTAAAAGCCGCTTCCCACTAGGGTCTTATGGAATTCTGCAGCATGAGGAGGGCCAGCCTGTTTGAGACTCCGATAAAACCAAATACTCCTTGAAAATGCAGATTCAGAACAGGAAAAAAAAACCAGACAGACAGTGTTCCCTCAATAGTGTTTCTTCCAGACGACAATTACTATGGCACTTGGTTCATGTCTGTAGCTATCAAAGTGATACTACTTTCATATAAATGCATACAAACCACACTCATCTTAAAGAAAATCCTAGAAGCCCTTATAATCAGCAATTCCATTTTCCAGATCCTTCTTAGCTACAGGAGCCTGTCTGTCAAACAGTTAGCATTAAAAGAAAAGGAATCAATTTTACAAAATTTTCAAGTTATCTATTTTACTTCTAAGAGTTATCACAAATAATTTGCTTAGCACTACATCATAGAATCATAGAATCGTTTAGGTTGGAAAAGACCTTTAAGATCATCAAGTCCAACCATCAACCTAACACAACCAAAACCACCACTAAACCATGTACCTCAGCACCACATCTGCATCTCTTAAATACCTCCAGGGGTGGTGACTCAACAACTTCCCTGGGCAGCCTGTTCCAATGCTTGACAACCATTTCTGTAAAGAAATTTTTCCTAATATCCAATCTAAACCTTCCCTAGCACAACCTGAGGCCATTTCCTCTTGTCCTATCACCTCTTACTTGGGAGAAGACACCGATCCCCACCTCGCTACAACCTCCTTTCAGGTAGCTGTAGTGAGCAATAAGGTCTCCCCCTGAGCCTCCTTTTCTCCAGACTAAGCAACCCCATTTCCCTCAGCTGCTCCTCATGAGGCTTGTGCTCCAGACCCATCACCAGCTTCATTGCCCTTCTTTGGACATGCTCCAGCACTTCAGTGTCTTTCTTGTAGCGAGGGGCCCAAAACTGAACACAGTATTTGAAGTGGAGCCTCACCAGTGCCGAGTACAGTGGAACAATCACTTCCCCAGTCCTGCTGGCCACACTATTTCTGATACCAGCCAGGATGCTACTGGCCGCCTTGGCCACAGTGGCACACTGCTGGCTCATATTCAACCAGCTGTCAACCAACACCCCCAGGTTCTTTTCTGCTGGGCAGCTTTCTAGCCACTCTTCCCCAAGCCTGTAGTGTTGCATTATCTCACCTTATTTGTTTGTGCATGCATTTAAAGGAATCCATTGCAGTTTTTGTTTTACTTAACTTGTTTCACTTACCTTTAAAAGAAGTTAGACTCACCTAAGCAATAATAATCTTGGCTATCAAAATGAAGGAAAAATAAGAGCAATCACCTCCAGATACCTACTTTGCTGTCCAGGTGGCCTATCTGCCATGTAGTCTTTGATGAATCTACTACCACAGGCAATTTTAGGCAGCCCTTTAACATGGTGTTTGCATGTCAAAGACTATTTAAAACATGAAAAAGCAGCAACGGTGTCAGCTTGTTACTTTTTGTTTTGATATGCAGTACTCGGTCTCCACTGACTAAGGTGATAAAACTATAAAACATTGTCCCAAAGTGCTTTTTCATACTGTTTAAAGCTTTCCAGGGAAAACACGTTGGCAATATTAGCTGGGCAAGGTACTGACATGCACAGTATTAAAGGGAGCTAATACAGTGCTCTCCGTGCAAAAAAAAAAGCGTTATGCTACCAGCCTGTAAGCAATCTGCTTCTCTTTATGCATCTTGTATGGCTTGAACAGAAAGTAGCTGCAAGCATCTCTAAATAGGAGCAAGGAGAAGCATGTGTGATAAACAGCTACTCTTCAAAGCTTTCTTCCCTCCGGTATTTGAATTCTTTCACAACCTTACAGTAGACAAGCACTTTGACAGGGTCCTATTCAGGGCATGTTTGTTTTGTACTACTTCTTCAGTCTCTGTGCAGCACCTTGTGGTGTTCGATTACTTTCTGCACCAGCAATTTAATTTCTTGCATCAGAGTCCTTCCTCATTCTTTCTTGAGCATGGAAAAGACCTCCAGATGTCTCTTAAGATTCCTTAAGTTACAAAGGGAAGGAGAAATTAAAAAGATATATGAACAGGATGACACATTTCTGCAAATTAGGCAACAACATAAACAGAAGCAGCTGTACGTGTGGCAGGCTCTGTCAGGACATCATTCAGAGAGGCTTCCAAATGCTACACTGGAATCTCAGCTGTATTTACTGGGATTGGAAGAAACATGAGTGTAAATTGTATTTGTGTTTTCCTTCATCTTGAAAGAATATTTAAAACCAAGATATAAACCAAAAATAGAGAGAACCATGTTCTCTACTTTTCCTGAGCATTGTTATATATTTCAACTATTGAAATATATGCTTATAATTCCAAAGAATTAGCCAAATACGCATCCTAATTCATATTCCAACACTCAATCTATTCTAAAGCTGTCTTCTGAAACACTCAGATGTTCACCGTCGCCACTCAACCAAAACCCTCTTTCAGTCTGGCAATACCTTGGCCTAAACAGTTTAGAACATCATTTGCTTTGTGACATTTTTCAGCTAACTCAATCTACCATTGCCGTTTCCTACAGAAACAGACATAGAAGGTATAAGATAGCAAAGCATTTAATTACTGATTGACAAAAGCATGCTTTTGACATGAAAACATGGGTATATTATGCCCAAGAACTGCAGAACAGAAAAAGAGATTACAGACAACTGACTTTTTTTTTTTCTTTTGACTTCACTATTATCACTGTTATGTCAGAAATATTTTAAAATCTTGACTGGCAAAAGCTTATAAATATCTTCCAAATCATATGCATCAATAAATCTGTTCTTTTTATCACTGGTTTGGCCACGAACAAGCTGATCATTCTTCTAGGGAAAAATGATTCTTTTTCTGCTACCCACACCCTTACTCTCTCAACTGTCTGCACTTTGTCTACACCAGAGGTCATGAAAGGATTCCTACAGAAGAGAATAAGACCAGGGTAAACTTGTTCCTTACTTCAACCTAATACTGACGGCTCAGGAAGCCAACAGTTTTCAGACTCGGGACCTAGATATCGTTTCTATGCATTTAATTACTCTCTGTGCATTTCTCTCTCATTAACTTTCCCAGACTTCCCTGTGTTGATGTAAAATTTTACCACCACAGTAATATGTAACAAGAACAGTCACGTTCTTTCATGTGTTTCAAACTTGCCACCTACTAGTTTCACCTGGTGAACCCTAGTGCTTGCATTAGAAGAAACACTGAGCTGTTGATCCCTCTCCATGTCAGTCAAGGTTTTATAGACTTGTATCATATTCTGCTGCAGCTATCTCTTTTCTAGACTGAAGAGACTTCTCTAAACTCATTTAAACTCATTTACAAAGTGCTAGTGTCATGGAGAGAAGACAAGATGCCATTCTATTTCACCTGACAAAACAAAACTAATTAAAAATTAAATGTTTCTAGATAACTTAAGCACAACTGTACACTAGAAAAACAGCTAAATTAGCAGACTGGGATGGGAAAATGAACTTTCTTTACCTCCTAGACAGCTGATTAGAACCCAGCTTGTATTAGGCAAAAGCATTAGGCAGGTTATCTTAATACATGCTTGACGACCTATTTCCAATGAGCTTTATGGTCCCCATAAAGATACTATCATGACTGCCCACTTTGGCAAGAAGGTTCCCAAAAAGGATTCCCAAATGCCAGAGAATGAATAAAGCCCTCAGCCAGTGATCAGGCAACAATATGCAGAGATAGTGTTTGGCTAGGCTAATGTGACAATATGGAGCACTTTGAAATTTCTGGACACACAAGCCAAAGCCTGCTCTTAATAGTTGATGTACGCTTTTTTTTTTTATGCTTCCTAAGATAAATGAGGTATAAATATCTGCATATACATGCCTACACAAACACAAATATATCTTCCTGCAGAAAGTAATTCTTGTTGAAAGGTGGCTTTAAGTGTCTCATTTCTGATTTGAATTTGCTATTTAAATCTTTAAACTGACTTCACCACAGGACTAGAGGTTCTTTGCTTCCTCCCACCACCATCAAAACAAAAATAAAAAAAAAGAAAAAGAGAATGGGAATGCCTTTAGAAAATGTAAATACACTGTAGGTGGAATCATCTACTAGTATGGCAACTGACACGCCTGAGAGGAGGAAAAAACTTAATATGAAATGTAATAAATGTTTGTCTACAAAAAGTTTATGTGTATTTGAAGTTTGATGCTATTACTTTTAAAATTATCTCCAATATACTACATACTTGGGCACGCTAAAAGTTCTCTCAGTTTTTTTTAAAGCCTCCTTCAGCTCTCCTCATTGCAAATCTCACTGGAGAGATAGAACTGCAATATCTCTTTGGTGATTGCTAAAGTACAGAAGACAAAGGTATTGTGGGGTACTGGTGAATGAAAAGCTGGACATGAGCTGAGAATGTGCACTTTCAGCCCAAAAAGCCAACCGTATCCTGGGCTGCATCAGAAGAAGCGTGGCCAGCAGACTGAGAGAGGTGATTCTGCCCCTCTACTCTGCTCTCGTGAGAACCCACCTGGAGGACTGCACCCAGCTCTGGGGCCCTCAGCACAGGAAAGACATGGACCTGTTGGAGAGAGTCCAGAGGAGGGTGAGAAAAATGATGAGAGGACTGGAACACCTCTCCTATGAGGACAGGCTGAGAGAGTTGGGCTTGTTCAGCCTGGAGAAGAGAAGGTTCCAGGGAGACCTTACTGCGGCCTTTCAGTACTTAAAGGGGGCTTATAAGAAAGATGGGGACAAACTTTTCAGCAGGGCTTGTTGCGATAGAACAAGGGGTAACAGTTTTAAACTAGAAGAGGGTAGATTCAGACTAGATATAAGCAACAATTTTTTTTACAATGAGCGTGGTGAACACTGGCACAGGTTGTCCAGAGAGGTGGCAGATGTGCCATGCCTAGAAACATTCAAGGTCAGGTTGGACAGGCTCTGAGCAACCTGATCTAGTTGAAAATGTCCCTGCAAGGGAGGTTGGACTAGATGAAGTTTAAAGGTCCCTTCCAACCCATTCATTGCTGAATGAAGTGTTGTAAATGGCACTGAAATCACAGAACCAACCATAGAATCATAGAATACCAGGTTGGAAGGGACCTCAATGATCATCTGGTCCCACCTTTCTTGGCAAAAGCATGGTCTGGACAAGATGGCCCAGGACCCTGTCCAGCTGAATCTTAAAAGTGCCCAGTGTTGGGGAATCCAGCACTTCCCTGGGGAGATTATTCCAATGGCTGATTGTTCTCATTGTGAGACATTCTCCTCATGTCCAGTCAGAATCTCCCCAGAAGTAACTTGTACCCATTACCCCTCGTCTTTTCTATTTGACTCCTTGTAAAAAAGGGAGTCTCCATCATCTTTGTAGCCACCCTTTATATACTGGAACGTGGTGATAAGATCTCCCCTAAGCCTTCTTTTCTCAAGGCTGAACACACCCAAGCTCTCAGCCTTTCCTGATACATATGGTAGGTTTCCCAGTCCTTTGATCATCTTTGTGGCCCTTCTCTGGACCCTCTCCAGCTTGTCCACATCTTTTTTTGCATAGCAGGGACCAAAACTGAACAGAGTGGTATTCCAGGTGTGGCCTGACAAGCGCTGAGTGGGATAGAAGGATTCATAAAATCCAAATCCCAAGCTCAATGTTACAGACAAAGCTAACTTGGCCCGTGTTTCTATACACTTCCATTTTCGATTCTCTAATGATTTTTATTTTGATTTTCTAGCAATACTCATTGAACTATAACATAACAGATGGGGTTACAAGCCTAACATAAGTATAGAGTAGCTGAGAAGTACACTACTCTTACAGGAAATTTTTCTTCTAAAATTGTTCATTCCCAGTCCCAAGTCATTCCTAATAAAGCCTTCGGGAAGCCTGTGTCTTCATTTTAAATAATGAAAACATACATTCCCAAAGCTCAGAAAGAATAGCCAAGTTAAGGAAAGAATGAGTTAAGTAACTCATCTCTATAATAAACTGTGTGCTGAAAGTTTGCACCTGCAGAAGGTGGATACTCCCTTCTTTCCCATTATCGAGTTCCCATTGTAGGATCTGCAGAGCTTGGAATTACTATGTTACTATGAACTTCTCAGTGTTTTTAAATACAATAATAAAAAATAAAAAGATGCCTCTGTACTTTGTGATCATAACAAATGATGAATATTGTTCTCCAAATAGGACCTTAGGGGGCAAATTCAGCTCAGCTGTAAGTGCATTTAAGTGTATGGAGCAATTCCAAGAATAAATTTGTCCTACTATCCAGAAAGGTACTTGCTTTATTGAATTAGTAGAATCGAGTGCACTCATCCTGTCCACAGATCCATTAGTCAGTAGTTATGACAGGCCATAAGCAAAATCTATTATTAGCACATTTACTGAAATGCAGTTTTTCACTTTCAGAATCACTAGCCATGATATTAAGACTACTAGATCATACTGAAAAAAAACAAAGCCCCCCATTTAATTTCAACTTCAGAAAGGTAAAATGCAAGCAGGGTTAAAGAAGGGCATCTTAGAACATGCTAAAATTTAAGAAAATCCCTCCAAAGAGGTTCATTTCATCAAAGCCATTTCCTTACTTCAGGATAATGAAAAGCAGAAGCTTCCCTGCTGGATCTATGTAAAATTCTCTGTGCCATGGTGCCAAGTGGTGGCCAGGCACTAAAGCAGAATTAACCAATTAGCGAAGTGTTCCATCTGGTACAGCCTGGACTTGCTGCGTCTCCACACTTCACATTACCACAACGGAAACTTCTAAAGGGACATCTTTAGCAAGAAAGCACCTGACTCTCTGAAACGTCTTTCTTTTAATCTTTTCTACATGCAAAACCAAATATGGTCACTTCAGAGGAAGCCAGAGTGTTCAGAGTTGGCCCATTCTTACCATGAAAGGTTTTTTTTTCATGTAGGCTTTGCTGTAAGCCAATTCACGTGTTTTTCAGCTATGAGAAGTAGAATACAGACATGTATCCCTTTGAGAAATGCAGTGGGTCAAGACAAATGGTTTTAAATTACTGGAGAAAATAGAAACAAACAGACTTTAACATAAACACACCCAATTTCACATAGCCAAGATTTCACTAATTATTTATCTCAAGAAACTAATATAAGATTCCAACCTAACAACTCTGGGTAATAAACTCTTGTGCTCAGAAGAGAGCAGAAGCACAAGCTTCCTGCAGTGCGAGTTTTGCACTGCTGTCAACTTAGAAAGGTATCTTTCTGTTTGAAAAAGGAGATTCTGTATTTACACTGGATTTTGTCATTTCCCAATTTGCTAACCTGCATATTATTAGAAACAAGCCAGTAACACAGATAAAAAACACACAGGAAACTGGACTGCTGGGCAAACAGCAATCTGGTAGAAAGGTTTCACAACCATTCTGACTCATGCAGAATCTGAAATGGAGACCCGGAGATTAAAAACTTCAATGCCTCATCTTTTAAGCCACCTACCTCCCTCACAACTTGCATAATGTGAAACAGAACTCAGTCAAACGAAGCATTTCATGTCTCTGCTGAAAGAACAACAAGCCTATAAATCAAAGTCTCTTCTTCGCTGTGTCTGCAATTTGCAACATTTCAGTAGTCTCTTCCACCTCTACGGATGTGATATTTAAGCCTTGCACACAGTTTGTTCTGTGGTGCTAGACAAGATCACTGCAATGCAGCTGATATGAAGGCATGAGAATGTGCTTAGTCTAAAGGAGCCATGCATTAAAGGAATCACATCACTCCTTGCACTGCACATGTACTCCAGAGAACTGGGAGAGTTAATTCTCCATTCTTTAAAAGCAGAAACACAAGCCAGGCTAATTTGTCAATCTTGTATCTATTTCTTTTCTTATTTATCATCATCATACAATCTACTTTTCAACAATAAATAAGCATGGACTGAGTGTAGCAAAGCTTCTGCTACTACTATAACTATTATTAACTATTTTTTAGGTAGATTATCATTAGGGAAAATTAAATGACAATTAAATTACTAAGAGCAACTTGCTCAGTGGTGACAAGATACTGAATTATTTTCATTACTGTATATTGAAATATAAAGCAAAATTTTATTTATTAGCATAAAACTCAAGTTTAAATACAAGATTCTCAGGCACAAATAGAACTGGTATTTGAATTAAGTAAGTTTACAAAGAGAGACTGTTTTCTTTCTATGACAGAACAGCATTTCTACCATGTTAGGTTTGTAAATCTTGCTCATAAAATTTAGTAATAAATATAACGATGACAAAGCCTTCCTGTTCAAAAAAAGAAATACTAGGAAATAACACATTTGCAATTTAGTGGCTATAAACTGTTCACCAGAATTAATTTGTTTTCTGAAACTATATAGTTTTGTGTATGTACATATGTAAATGTCTGTGAATGACACACATTAAATTTAGGAGACTGGAAGAGCTGGTTTTGATTTTATTTAGAATAACGTACTGGGGAAAAAAATAAGCAAAATTTTGAAACTCATCCAATACCTTCGGCTTGAAAAATATTTTGGTGGTTTGGGAGGCTTATGAGATGTCTAGAAACAGAGATGCCTTTTCTCCAAAAAACATAATAATTATAGTACTTCGCTGGGTCGTAGGAAGCTCAACATCCTCCTCCATCTTCTCAGGGGGGACACACACATACAAATCAGATCCACCTTTTTATCTGAACCTTCCATTTCCCAGGGTTGTATGTCATTGCTGAGACCCAGTACGTTCAGGGGTGGGTTTGTCTCTCAAAAAATATCATTGAGGAAAAAGGAATAAAGGTTTGGACAATCATCTTGAAAGTGGAACATGAATTTTCCTACAGAATATTAAATTTTCTCTAAACTTATTTTATAATCTTAGCA
This sequence comes from Anarhynchus alexandrinus, assembly GCA_008711295.1. Lineage (NCBI taxonomy): Eukaryota > Metazoa > Chordata > Aves > Charadriiformes > Charadriidae > Anarhynchus > Anarhynchus alexandrinus. Next base: position 4,275,772 of record VUYV01000005.1, read on the forward strand.
TATTCTAGACAAAAACAAGGATGTCATTTTAGAGGACATACGCTATAAACTTAAATTATACTTATTCTTTCTAAAAGCTTTAGTGTTTTCTGATACATTTGATTAATTTGGTTCTTTTTGTTTGTTTGTTTGCTCCCTTGTCAACAGTTCTTCAGGAGCAAGGAAAGTAAAATATACACTATCTGAAAGTAAAGTTTAGATTTCAGGGCAAATTACCAGATTCAGTACAACACAGATGCAATCCAAAGAAAGAGGAAGAGTTGGGATTACATCTGCAGTGATTTGCCAGATGAACTTCTAGTAACTACTGATAAAAGAAAAAGAGTTGTTGGGGAAAGGAATGGATTTAAATGAAAGCCAAAAAGTAGGTCAGCTACTACTTTAGGTATGAAAGTATGTAAAATGACAACAGATCCACTGCTGTGTTCAGAGCGGGCTCTCTCTGTCTGAAAGTAGGACTCTCTCTGGAGGCGCACTGCTGGTCACTTTGCCCCTAGGGAAGAGACTGGTGTTCGGAGTCCAAGCAGAAAAGCAGCATTACCACCAGAGCTGTACTAAAAGCTTACCTCTTTTCCAGTACAGCATATACACAGAGCAGATGCCTGTTCCAATCAGGAGAAGAAATAGACACCAAACCACATTAAACCCCATCTTTTATTGCAAAGATTTTTATTTATGTTCAAGCTGCAAAAATATACNTGTTCGCAAAACGGGACAAGGGACAGATGAAGAGTAACGACCCATGAAACTGCTGGTAGCTGACACACAGCAAGCAGATCTTCACTGCTATGTAAAAATTTGTTTGTTGGTAAGATTTCACCATTGAGCTAGCAAGTCTGAACATGGGAAGATAGCACCCCTGAGCAATCCTGAAGGAATGGAGAATTGTCTCTACTCAGGAAAAGCTATTGTTAGTTTTGGTTTTTAAAGCAGTGTGACTCTGCATAAATTTGCATTTTTCTAGTGTGTATACAATGCTTCATTTTATACGATACCAATGACACACTTGAGGGAAGGGAAAAAAAGGCATAGTATTGTTACGAAACAATAAAATACTGTTAAAAAAAAACAAAAACAAAAACAAACAAACAAGTAAAAAGCCCACATGCCCAAGAATGTTTTCCTGTCAAGCTACACTAAACCCCTTTCAATGATGCCTGGAAAAATTATATCCAAAGATTTTTATTTATGTTCAAGCTGCATGAATATACTATCAACATTCAAAAAGCAAATTCTTTGTTAGATACATTTGATAGATTTAAAGTGCTGAATATATCTCTAATCATTTTTAGAAGGGTTTTGATTACCTTACTTTGAGTTGCATACTGCTCTACAAATAGTTCCTTTGACAAGTTAGACTGTGCTTCCATCACACAGACATTTATCCTTTACCTGAAGGTACACAGGAAAATGTAATTGCCAATAAAAAGTTAATATGGAGGGCAGACATATGACCATCTGGAGGTAAATTGGGGCTACCTGGTCATAATCCTTACAACAAAAACATATCCTCTAAGACACTGTCAAAACAATAATACTTTGTAAACACACAGAGACTGCAGCAACACAAATTGTATTTGGCAGGGTTGCCCCAAGGTTTGTTCACCAACACCGCTATGCTTCTGAACGAGCCTTGACACAACCCTGAAGTTTCAGCCATACTAAGGAGTATTCAAATGAAAAACAAAAGCCTAAGTCAGTTGTGAAAAGCTGCTTGGAAAACATACTTGCCTAATACACTGGTGTTCAGAAAACAAACCAGGCAAATAAAGAGGTGAGGAGAGGGAACTGACGAAAACTGAAAACTTTTTGCTAAGAAAAAGCTAATTTAACGGAACAAGAATCTTTTACAAGAAAATAGCAATGTGACCAAAACTTTCAGTGGAAGAACGCTCATCAGTCTCCACCTATTTCACTTGGCACTCCAGGGTGCTGGTACATATAAACCATCTCTGCAAAATTTGAGAGCATACTCCAAAAACTTGACATCTGATAAAGTTCTCCCTGAAATCAATAGGGAAGGGGAAGAAGGAAGGAAATACTGCTTGTATACCCCATTTTCTGGCCCTTATAGGCCCCTATTTCAGTTTTGCAGAGAAAAGGAGTTCAATAAGGAAGAGAGAATGGAACTTAATCCTTGTATAGCTCTAATTTTGTCCTCCCAACAACTCACAAAACTCCAAATATTCTAACTTTTTGAATTAATATAGCTTTTTTAGACTTGGCATCTAAATAATGAATACATTGTTAGAACAATTGCTATTTATGGCTGTGTACACTTACTAGGTTTAGAAAAAGCCCCAAAAGATCACTGAATACATGCTCCATTCTTGCATAATTCTGCAATTTCCAGAATATCCAATATGGCCCCATTAAACTGAAGCCCTTGATGAAATAAAAAATAATAATTTGAAAACAAAGGAAGGTTCTTAAGGTTATACTGTATCCTAAGGAAGACATTTGTGTGCTCAGCCATAGCTCCTAGGAGAATCAAATTCAAATTCCCACTTTTCTTATTTGAAAGAGGAACATAAATACAAGAAACAACTGAGCATAATAAGCTTAAGAAATAAGCAAACAGTCTGAATCCAGGAATTGAGTTAATTTCTACGGTCATATTTCATTAAGCTTACAAGTACTAGAAATTGCTTATGTAACAAACTCTTTGGGTAACTAGGAAGACTCAGTGGGGTTTTTTTTTTAGGGGGGTGGGATGGTGTTTGCTTTTTTCCATTGCATTAACCTGCTTATTACGATTTTGTTCATAGATATTTTTAGTTTACTGAAGTTCTTTGGCAAAACAGTTTGAAATACAGCGTCTTTGCATCAACCTCAATTGCTTTTGGAATAATCTGTTTGCAAGTAGTATTCGAACAATGATAGCACACAAATATTCCATGGAGAACCAGAACTAACCTTGTTGTGCTTTATATTCAACACAAAGTATAGACTTATAAAATATCTCTGACCATGATAGATTTCAACCCCAGCATCCTGCTTTTCCCTTATGAATCAATCTCCAATTTAAGTACCTGAGGTCTGTACTCACCTAAATAGCTCCAGCTGGCTATACTTACTTTACAGATTTGAAACAAAAATTCTCCTGTTGCTCTGTAAGCCAGGATAAATATTACACGTACGAACTTTAGCACACAGCTGCACATGCCCACAAGTTGCTGGATTTCTTCTTACAATCCTAACAAGCAACCCTAAATTATTAAGTCAATCTCTGCCTTCACAAATCAAGTATGCAACAACAGCATCTTAACAGTACAGATTTAAACATTAAAAGGTAGTTTTTGACAAGATCCAACATGAAAATACACGTTGAAACACAAAAATGTAATTCCTGCACTTTAAAACTTGTAGTGCATTGCTAAAAAGTGAGAAGCTCACCTAAAACTCAAATTATCAAAATCCTTACACATAAGAGAAACCCTGATATGCAGAAGTCTTATTTGAAAATCTCAGAGTCCTCTATTAGAATGACCACCGAGAAATAAATTAATAACAGGGAACTAAGTGTTAGATCCATGCAGTTATACTTTTAAGACCTATTACAGGTGTGTTGCTATGTCAGATAGCTGCCCTCACTCACGGGGAGGAAAAGGTCACATTCCTGTCTTCTAATTTATTAACACTATACAAATAAATATTTGAAAAGAGCATGAATATTTGATTGCCTATGCAACGCTGGTGCCTGGGGCTTTTTACTACTGAATATATTAGGTCTGAACTTTCAAAATCATGTGAAGAAAGGAGGTGAAATCACAAATGGCTTGGGAATATACAAAGACAGAGGAGAGAAAACTAGACAGCAAGGGACCTTAAAGCAAAAGAAAATCCTTCATTTCTGGCAGCTAATGTGTATTACATGCATTAGTATGCAACAGTACCCAGAAACACTAGCTGAGGTTACAGTCACCTCATTTTAAGTACTGTTTATAGTAGGAGACAGTCCTAGCTCAGACAACTTAGTATCTCAATAGGCAAAACAAATTATCTCCATTTATAGAACTTCATGTCAACCAGAGTCAGAAATAGCATTGCATTAGCACAGAGCTCACAAAAGCAGGGGGAGAGGCACAGCCTGTGTTAACCACATGGTATATATTAAATGGCTTACAATAATTAGTGGTTCGGATTTCTTTTAAATAAATAAAAAATGCAACATATAATGAAACGCCTCTTCGATAAAGCAAACACACCAGAGAATGTGGTCAGCTCTACGGAGTCCACGGCATGCTAACAGCGTATCTGCAGATTGGTACGTGGCTTTTAGCAATACCACATTGGTATTGTTCATAATACAACAAAAAGGTAATAATAACATGGACCAGTATCTCCCCCAGACTTTGAAAGGAATCTCTGTCCATTCTGTGGCAGATGAACTCAGTTCTTCTCTTCCAAATAAAGGTGGTGGTTTCTGTTGTTTGTTTTTTGAGGCAGAAGAAGGGCACAAGGAGAAGGGGAGAACAGAAAAGAAGATTAAGTTATTTTAGAACAGGAATTGGGCTTTTCGAGCCCTCAGTCTATGGCATCTTATCTGTATTCTGTACTACATTTTAAGAACTAAATTATAAAACATTAGTATTCACACACAGCATGGCATTTATTGCAAGCTAAACTATTTCTTTAAAACAAGATAATTAAAATGAGTTGTTGTAGGCATGAAATGCCTATGAAATCTTTCTATAAATGTTCACAAAGCTTGCCCTTGGACACAAGCTCATGACTGACAATGAAAGCACCCTGCCTATGCAAAGAACTAAAACACTTGTAGTTTTTTGACAGCAGAGACTATTGAATTAAAGTAACTCATTATTAGCATTTACTCTTTTGAAGTTATTTCTAATTTGTTTTGAATGCTCCAAAAGAAAGAATGGTAGACGAGCCAGAGGTGAGGCTTTTCTATAAACTACATGTCTCTTCTAAAACAGACTAGTAGAGTTTCACTGTACAACTACATGGACTCACTTAGTGTCTCAGTTGGTGAAGTGAGATAGTGAGGACTTTTCACTCCCTGGGGAACAAATCCACACTCTGAAATGACTGAATGAAGGGATAGCATTTCACAATACCATTGCCTGATGTGACACTATTCACAGTTTCTGCTGAAGACTTGGTCTCATGCAGAATAGCTGCCAGCATTGCAGGCAAGCCTGAGCCATACGAGCAAAATTTTGAGGGGAAGTTTGCACAGAGTACTATCTGAAACTTGTCCAGACAACAACTGACTCCAGCCAGCGTCGCAGGTACCTAAGCAACAACTTCACTGATGGATTTTTGAAGAAAAGCAAGCAGTTATCAGACTACCCAATGGTTAGAGGGTCATAACCTTTCCTTTAGGGATGCATCGTTAGGAGGGCATGTTACAAGCAGCACATCAGGGGAGAAATCTAACCACAACCCTGGAGCTTTTCAGAAATCACAGAACAAGCATTTATAGCCCCAAGATTGCCACAAAAGAAAAAAATACCGTGTGTGTTCTCTTTCAGTAACTGTCATAACCAGTGGCTCAAGTGGTCCAATTTGAATCATGGGGAATTCAGACATTGTTGCATTACAGGAAGTAAACTTTGACATTTACTTCTTTTAAAACAACTCAATTACTTTCCTGTAGTACTGAATTCCTGACATAAAGGAAAAAATAGTGTTCCATTGTAACTGGTTATGGATGACCATCAGCAAAGCATAGTTCTTGGGAGACAGACCTTTACTTCAAATACTGAAGTCAGCAACACAATGTTTAGAGATAATGCTTTGATCGTGGAACGTCTCACTTTAAAAAGCTATTTATGCAGCTGACTTCTGAACAAATTTTCTTACATAAAATACAACACGTGGTAGTCCACTGCCTTAGAACTATCACTACAGGAAACAGTTTCATTATAAACTTTTAAAAGGTCTTGAAGTACATAGCACCAATTACGCTTATTTCTTCACTGTAAAACTCTGGATGATTAAGTAAAAGTTGTAGCACTCACTGAATGACAGTCTCTTTCAAGTCTCACGACATGGAAAGAGTGAGGAGGAGCACATAATCTACTTCCTTATGACAATGCAATCCAAAATATTCCATAGTTGTCAATAGTGATCTCAAACACGAATGGATCTGAGCAAGAAGGGTGATGGCATATGCCTGTGACACTTGAGACCACAAAGCTCCCTGTGCGTAATAAGCCTGCCTGATAAAATACTCAGGAATTCTTCCTTGATTAAAAAAAGGAATGGAGCTACTCAAGCATGAGTCCAAAAACCCACATGCGGTCCTAAAAATACACAAATACTCCTGGATGGTCAATAATATTGCAGATTGCTAACAGGTTTAAATAATCAACATAGACACCTGGCATTAGTCCATTAACCAAAAGAAATCAATAACAACATAAGAACTTAAATAGCATTTAACATGCAGAGGAAGGCCTAAGCCAGCCTGAAAAGGGTAAAGGAAATCTGAGGACTCCAAGTAACATCAGATGACAATTGCCTTAGAGTTATCATAAAATTCAACAGTGAAGGAAAACATTTGTGATAGGGCAGTACATGTTTAAGTGTATCAAGAGACGATTTTTGAGCTTTCACTTATTACTCATATGAAGGTAACTTTCAATTTGTTTTCCTGGAAGAATCTTTTGATCAATAAGAACTAATGCATTCTCCTCCAAAAACTTGAATAACCCATGAAAGGTATGAGCAAAAATATAAATGCATGTTCTCCAGAGCTCAGCAATGGAGACTTTTATTTATAACATTAGTCAAGATATTCCAAAAGTAATCAGACACTCAATTAATAAGTAATTTAGAAGAGATGACTTTTTAGGAAGTACACATCACTTAGTTGAGCACCAAAATTTTTGTTAGTGCTTTGCCCTCTGTCTGACATGATAGAACTGTAAAGCATCAAGTCTGACTACCAGCCACCACCGACTTATTTGATTAGATTTATTAAGCGCTCATTTTAAGTGAGTCACATCCTTATATAAAACCACATTAAAAATTGCAGCAGACTGAAAGCATGTTCCAGAGTGGGCAATGTATTACAAAGCCAACGTAAGACAATTCTTGTAACAAATTTAACAGTTGTGTCCTCTCCAATTTTAAAACAACAGAGGCAATGGGGCTGTTACCACTGCTGCAAGCCTATTCCACTATGAAAAACTCTCATGCTCTTTTTTTAATTTTGAATTTCACTTTGCTCAATTCTGTCTTCAAATGGCACATATATTTTCAAATGCTAATACGAAACAAACTCTCAGACTATATGCAGTAAACTTTTTCACAATGCTTTTCCCTCCTAAACTTTCTTAAGTCATTCCAGATGATTTGAGATTTTTCTATACACTTTAAGAAATTCTTATTATTTACTATAAGAACATAGGATAATGAAAAAAATTGAAACCTCTTGAAAAGAACCTCCATTAGGACCACTTAACCAAATCATCCCTTTTTGTTACCTCATCTGAGATTAAGAGCAGCATGTCTCACTCAGTACAGAATTCACAGCCCAACCTCATAGCCTCCTGGACAACACTGAAAATACTACCGAAGTAGAGGAGAAGGCTTTGGATACCCTGCCCTGGCAGCAACACGAAGACTAAACTGCAACAAACTGTATCAAAACATGAAGCAAGTGGGATCACACAGAATCACAGAATGGTCAGGGTTGGAAGGGACCTCTGGAGATCATCTAGTCCAACCCCCCCGCCACAGCAGGGTCACCTACAGCAAGTTGCACAGGACAGCGTCCAGGTAGGTTTTGAATGTCTCCAGAGTGGGAGACTCCACAACCTCTCTGGGCAGCCTGTGCCAGTGCTCTGCCACCCTCAAAGTAAAGAAGTTCCTCCTCATGTTAAGATGGAACTTCCTATGTTCAAGTTTGTGCCCATTCCCTCTTGTCCTATCACCAGGCACCACTGAAAAAAAGACTGTTCCCATCCCCCTGGCACCCTCCTTTTAAGGATTTGTAAGCGTTAATAAGATCCCCCCTCAATCTTCTTTTCTCTAGACTAAAAAGACCCAAGTCCCTCAGTCTTTCCTCATAAGAGAGATGCTCCAATCCCCTAATCATCTTTGTAGCCCTCTGCTGGACCCTCTCCAGCAGATCCCTGTCTTTTTTGAACCGGGGAGCCCAGAACTGGACTGGAGTAGAGGGGGATGACGTCCCTCGACCTGCTGGCCACACTCTTCTTGATGCACCCCAGGATGCCATTCGCCTTCTTGGCCACTAGGGCACATTGCTGGCTCATGGTCATCCTGTTGTCCACCAGGACTCCCAGGTCCCTTTCCACAGAGCTGCTCTCCAGGAGGTCAGCCCCCAACCTGTACTGATGCATGGGGTTATTCCTTCCCAGGTGTAGTAACCTACACTTGTTCTTGTTGAATTAAGGTCCTGCCTTTTTTCACAGATGAAACTCCTGCTTATTTCAACAGTGCAAACTCACTGTTGGAAGGAAAAAAAAATAAAGATGACACAGTGTTATGTGTAAATCTAAAATGCAAGGAAGTGGGAAAGCAAAAGTTTCATGGATACTATTTTCTCTCACTATGAATATTGAATTATAGTAATCATCGGCTATGAAGTCAATTAATCAAATATTCTGCAAACTCATTTTTCATTCCTTAAGTTCATCATAGCTTAATCATACTAAATTGTGTGAAAATTCATAGTAAATAACCCCACATATAATTTTATATCCTTCCATTACCAGATATAAACAAAAAAATGGCGATTTAGCTGTATGACAAACAGTCTAGAAACAGTCATTGGTGAAGAGCTGATAAGAAGTTCTTGGAAAATATTAGTGTTTATAAATCGAATGTATATACATGCTAGGGTTTTACAAACTGTCTTTGTGACTCCTGCTATTATGCCAAATAATGAAAAAATGTTATATAAATAGAAAATGCAGAAAAAACGTTGAGTAAATATTCAGAATATGAAATAAAGGTAATCTGCATTACCATTGTAGTTAAAATAACAGAACAAGTACCAGCAAAATGTTTCAGCTGGGAGTATAATGAAACTGAGATTGATGAGTAGCAGGTGGTCATAAAGACAGTATCACGCAATACCTGATACGTGCTAAGATAAAAAGAATGCAAAACATATGTATAATTTGACAGTAATAACTCAGTAAATTCCCTCCTAAAGTTTTGGGGTTTATTAAATGACATTGTTCTGGAAGCATTTTGACTCTGAGCTTAGTTACTCTTTTACATATATACTTTCTTAGAGGGGGGACTTTTCTTACTTGTGTTCAAAATTAATGAAAAACATTGCTGAAAAACATTTTAAAATATGTAAAAAAAATAAGTAGTTGTAAGGAGGAAAGCATGTGGGTTAATAAAAGAACTTGTTTTAGATCTTATCACTTAATATCTGATATAAGACTGAATGAAAAAAGGTTAAGGACATTCATTGGTAAATGGAAACGTACAATAAACATGAGTGAGGAAGGTAAGAAAATATTAAAAAAAAAAACAAACAAAACAAATAACAGGGAGACATGAAATAAGCGCAAAAAAATGACAGCTGGGAAAAGAGAACAATGAATGAATCAGGAAAGCAATTCCTAACTTGAGTAGCATTGGAAAGGAGAAACTTGAAAAAATGGCTGTGCTAAGAGTGTCTAAGAATCACTGGGAAGAAACAAAGTGGTTTTGGCTTGACAAGCACTACCATGATAGAAAATGCCAATGGAATTGGGACTAAGCTGTCCGTCTGGGAATAGCTTGGGGTTAGTGACTTCATTACGTAGCTCTTCCCTGATGGTTAGAAGGATGAGCATTGATGCTGTTGCAGATAATTAAGCTGTGAATCCTATGTTAATATTGAGGGAAGAGCTGTAATGATATTTTGCAGTCCAGAGCAAGGCAGAACTCTTCCAGTTTCAGCCATCCTCCTGCCAGGCCCACTGGAGTTGCATTAGCACCTCTTGGACACCCAGGCTCTGTACAAGAGACAGAATTTGTGCCTTAATTGAATAGCTCCTAGAAATTTTCAGTAGATATTTCAGATATAGATTTGACAAAGCAAACACTCAAGAAATTGACAGGCTTTCTTTCAGGAAGACGTTGTAAAGATAGTACATTTGAACTACAAAACTGAACACGTTTTATCCTGCTTTGCACTTTAAATACCTTTCAAGAAGGGAAAAAGGGTGCTTTGATTCTTGTACAGTATTTTTGAAATATTTTTTGAAAAAGCTCAGGTTTTTTTAACATGAGAAAGGTGTTTGGCAAGATTTTCTTCTCTCCACACATCAGATTTTCTTCCCTGATAACGTCAAGGACTGTTCCCTCATATGAATAAGTGTCATTGCACTGGCTGATACTTCTTACAGCGTGTAAGCTTTGAAACTTAAGACAGAGAAGATCGCAGTGTTATAGAGATTGTGCTCTCCGTGAAGAGGGTAGGCAATAAAATCCCTTGCTAAGAAAGACAACTAGAAATTCAGCTCAGTGCAATTTGATTGGAAGGAGAAGCACTTTATCTTTCTGTGCAAATTAATGGCTTAACTGAACTGTGTTTAGTTCAGATGTTAAGAGCATTGCATTAATCCTCTGAACAATTTAAAAGCCCTAAACCCTCCAGAACTAACTTCTAAGAAAGCTACCAACAATACCAATAAATCAACAAAATATAAACGTGAAGAACACTGACTGTATTTTTGTCTTAAAATTTTATCTCAGAACTGTTTTAGACTTTATAATGTCAGTCTTATGCATGCAGAACAAGAAGTCATTTTTCTTTCCTTCCAATGAGTAAAGTTTGATTTCTTCAGGACGCGAACAAAACAAAACCTCCAGGTTTTTGAGCCCTGCAACACACCCGATGGGATTCATTCCAGTGATCATTGCCTTACACAGCTTGCCAGGCAGTTGTTATGACTAAGCCTGGCCTGGGGAACTGTGCTGGGACAGGCAATACTTTGCCACAAGATCAGGTTCTAGGTGACTTGTCTAGATACGTAACACACTGCAATATTATTTTCCCACCAGTACAATTAATGGCTTCCCCCTGAAAAAAAGGAAAAAAATTCCTTGAAAAAATATATATGAGTAACCATATAGATGCTTCCAAGAAATTTTAACTTACCTACCAACACCTATTAAGTCTTTATTAAGACATTCTAAAAAGTAAACATTTTCTCTATAAAGCACTGGTCCTGAGAAACATGCAGTTCTCTTTCTCTTCTTGTCCAAACACTGAAACTTAATTTTTTCTAAGCAATTGCTACTATTTTTAAATATCTAATTGCCAACTTAAAAAAAAAAGCCATGCTTTCTTTTTGTAAGGGAAAAAAAATGTCTAGCATCTGAAGTCTTCAGAGATTCCAAAAAAAGCGAAGAATATTACTAAGTATAAATCAAAGAAGAAACAAACAACTCTATCAAATTGGCAGCATGTCCAAACACACAGCGTGTTATTAAATTAAGTCAGTGACATTTAAATGAGTGCACCTGTATGCACACAAAAATAATTTCCTAATTAATTTGCTCTGCAGCTCTTGATGCCCTAATAGGTCAAAAGTACATTAATTATATCTAAATGAACAGAAATCTTTTACAGGTGGCCACAAACCCAGTGAATATATCTTAACACTTCCGATTCCTGCACTAGGAGATAGCGTCAAATATTCACTTCTCATATATTTCAGGTGTAGGAAATATCATTGGAGGGAAGATGCTATATTATTATTGACTGCAATTACAGAGATGGCACTGTACAGACACATAAGACAGCATTGTCCTGGACAGAGGGAGCTGCATGCTTGTGGAAATAGTATAGCTATGTTTTGAATAGGAGCATATTGAGAAAGGAAGAGAGCGTGTCAGGAAAGAGCCCAGAGCTGGAAGAGAACGGGGGAGGGAGGCACTGGAACTGAGGAGGAATCTGAGGAGAGTCTGATAAACACAGAGAGCTGCAGACATAGTGATAAAACCCTCAATTACTGAAAAAAACACTTAGCAGAAAGAATGCTAAATGTTAATCAAGCAACTGTACAGCCTTTAACTGTCGTTCTGTTAGAGTATCTCTGCAGAGTATGCGCATCTCTTCGACCAAAATATATTTTCTGAGTTGTATATTTACAAAATAGAATAACAAGTTAAAAATTATTGGATGATCCAAACCTGTTTTAAAGACTGAAATCCCATTTTTATTTGAATTTAAAGGAGGGAATTCACATTCAAACAAATATTTAATCATATTTTTATCTTTCCCCAAAACAAACCTCTCTCTTCAACTTTTATCACAACCTTAACTGAAGAAGCAATAAACTGAAATAGGAACTTCCCCTGAAAGTCCATGTGAAAAGTCCTGTGACTTCTTTTTATATTTTTTTTGCTTTTATAAAGAGACGGTGACAACAACATATTTGTGCACCTAAATGAGGAATTATAAGTGATAGTTCCTTATATCCTGTATACCTGTATACTTCCAGGAGGCTTAGAAAAAAACCACAGCCAGGATAGCTCATTCTTAAGTACGAATACAGCTTAAAGGAGCATCATGCTTATGTTGCTAAATCTTTCCATAACTTCCAATAATTGTTGAATCTCTCTATTGCAACAGGTGACCTACATGAAGCTGCAGAAACTGCACACTTTATCTTCAGGAGGGAAGTGAAAAAGAAGAAAGAGCACAATATCTGAAAACTGGTAAGTATCTCTCAATAGAAATAACTATACAACAACAAAGAGATATAAGTGCAATTATTTTTGTGTTAATATTTTGTTTGTTAGTTCTTTAGGTAGTTAAAGTACATACACTTCTTTATTTGAAATCAGGTATGTTATCAAGACAAATTCTTACAATACAGTTTTTGTGACTGGCCTAGGCCTGGATATTACACATTTGCTGCTGTATCAAATCTAGACTGTTAGTTACTTGCAGGAACGATGAGGGTTTTCAGAAGAGGATAAGGTGGTATTCCCAACAGTAACTGGGAAATTTGATTTGCCATTCAAATAACAATAAAGGCACGGGCTAGATAACATACAATGCCACTACCGATTTGAACATGTACCACTTGGCTGCATACATTAGGTGAGCTAAACTTTTAATTAAAGAAACCCTATGATTTTACTAGAATTTTACTATACTCTACCATAACTGCTTATTCTTTAATCCCAGGCATAAGGTGAATGGTTCCAAAGACACAGTAAGTTGACATCACCTAAATAATGTGACAAATCTCAGCTCTTGACTGGGTAAACATCAACCACTGTTGTACAGCTTTCCCAAGCTGGGCAGGAAGCTAGAAAGTGACCTATATATTCATAGAAGAACTCAGTAAAAATCACAAGTTCTTCTCACATCAAGCTAATTCTATTGTACAGATTTTTGCTCCATGAGGACACAAAGGTCTCTTGAACTTGAAAGTAACCCATAAAAACTACATACAAACACAAAGTGGTAGAAAATTGATGGGCAGATTCTGACAAGCCAGTCCTAATCAATTGTGTCTTTGAACATTTTCAGATCCTAACAGAAAAGGAAAATAAGAGTGTGGCTCTGTTTTCCTTTCCAAAATATTCGCTATACAACACAAAAAAAAAATCAAAACAGGACTAGGTTAATCCGCCATCCATATGTTGACTGTTTATGTGTACAACTCTGGGATTGTTCAACTACTGTGAGCTGTGTTCTTCAGTATTCTTGAAATAAAGGAATTTGTTCAGAATTTGACATTCTGATAGTTCCTTTCGCACTGCAAACTCGTCTGCTTTTGTTGCTTTATTAAGAGTTTTCTCTCTGGGACTTTCCACGTATTAATATCAAGGAGGGTCAAGTGTGACAAAAGCAATCAGATGAACACTTCCAAAGATTAGTTTGGTTGGGATGAACATAATATAGATTTCATCTTGTATTATATTGTCTCAAGCTTGACTGCATGGTTTCTTCTTTCAGAATAAATAAATCAAAATTAGGGCAACAAAGCATTTCAAAATTCTCACCATCAAACCGTGTATTAATCAGACCAAATAAAGAAATGTAACTGATCAACCTAAAAACAGTGATTTCAAGGCAATCCATGGAACTACAATTTCTGCAAACTATTTGCCTTTCCATTGAAAAATAGCACTAGTCAGTAAAAAGATGGAAAAATAGCTGGACTGCTATATAGTTTTCTATGAAAAGATGAACTGACAGTATTAATAAAAGACTTGTATAACACACTATTGATAATCTGATTTCTAACAGCCTTTTAAAAAACTAAAAAATAGCCACTAAACAGATTAGCTTTTAATGAAGATTATTAGCCTTGACAGAACAATTACTTTATTCTGTTCTTTTCCTTTCTCTGTGGATTTTTAGTGAAAAGTGACACTGAAATGCAACCAGCTGAATACAAACCCACGTTGCAAAATAAGTGAGGAATAGGCTTGTGACCTTCAAAACTCCTGTCTCTCAGGCCAGTGGGGAAATTATAACAGCAGAGAATTTAACAAGTTCAGTTTTCTTAGCTGAATGTAAGATTTTTCTCCATAGCGCAAGAATTAGCCAGCATCTATATTTAACTGTGGACAATACAAGGGCACCAGCAACTCCAAATGCTGTCACACCGCTGACATGTAAAGACTGGCAGTCATATCACTAGTCTCTGATTTTCAGCCAGTTCTGAGATGCAGATAAGCTATTTAATTACAGCAATTTTAGGACAGGAAATGAGGAGGCCTATCATAATCATTAAAACAAGACTCAGATAATTGTATTCTAACTCATTCCTTATAATGAAAACACTGAAAGATGATGAAATAGCCTTGCAAATGGGGAAATTGCACTAAAAGTAAGTGGCAACCACCAGTGTTCTCACTGTGTGTTATGAGATTTGTAATACCATAAAGTAGCTGTAACATCTATTTACTTTACTACCCAGAAAAGAACACCGCCGGAGAAAAGTTAAAGAACTGGAACAATATAAGTCCAAATAATGGTGCATAATCATTAGACTCCCCTCTGGCACAAAGGTATCTCCCTAAAGGTCTCCCATCCCAGAAAAGGACTGGCCCAGCACAGCATCACTGGGCAAAACTACTGTGACTAAGACAGAAAGCAGAAGAGCTAGGAACTATAACTTAACAACCAATGTTTTGTCAAAAGCACATCACTTGTCACGTTTGCCTGAGTATTTATTGATTCACAGAAAACTAAATGCCTCATTTGTTGGAAGAATTTAGTGATTCCGCAGTTGTGGCCATACAACACAATTATACCATAACCAACTTCTAGTAATGCATCCCTCATAAGTGAGCCACAGGGTAGCAGTCCTGTCAGTCTTCGAGACTATCATCTCCACATTGTTATTTTCTAAGTTACATAACTGTACAATACATCAAAAAGCAATCAGTCAACATAAAAATTGTCATCTCGTGCCATGGAGAGCTTTCATGTTAACTGCAAAGATAGGCAGTACATTATGGGGCAAAATGTCTTTGTTACATTTTTCCAAAGCTTAAGGCTACTGGACATGGCAGGAGAGATATGGAGAAAGAAAACCGGACGGAGTGCATTTCACAGTAATTTTGTTTACAAGACTCCCATTTTGTCTGCAAATACAATTTTAAGTACAGTGTTAAACTAATCCCTGTAATTTAAGCCAAAGGCAAGCAGTTGAAAAAGGGGAAAGAGGTGCACTATCCTTGGTATTGTTTAGCTCTTCAGGTATTTTATAGAAAAATATGGCTATTCTTTTTTGGAGACAACTACTGCCAAGCAAGATTTCAAGTGTAGAGGGGAATAAAAGGAAGACATTTAGTTGCTTCAGTACAAATGCTTCTCAAATTAGTAGTTGTAGACGCATTTATTCAAGATTCTACTATGGCTTCTGATGTTTTGAGTCCCAAATACGCACATGTCTTTGAGAGCTTCTAGCCATACAGAACTACAAGGAAACAACAGTAGATGGAAAGAGTAATCCTCTCTGAGAACAGATTAAAAGGAGACCCTAAAGTATGCTGCCACCCAACCCCTGCATCTCTTATAAACATTACATTACTTTTCAGAACACAAATACGTTCCTTGACTTCACCAAAAGAAGCACACCAGAATGCAACTTACTCAGCTGTAACACAGCAGTACTATTGAACTTTCCTTCTAATCAATAAAGCAGCAAACAGGCGCTTTTACTGGTTTCTGTTGCTATAAGCTCACCCCACACACACTATAGCTACCCACAGGAGCTGCGACTGAGATCAACAATATCATTAGGTTGCTAATATTTGGATCTATCAGCAAATACAACCAAAATATTTCTCCTCCCTTACATTTCCCCTCCCCATGTACTTTCAAAAAAATACCAGGAAAGAGAGGCACCCTTTGCCGAAATGCAGACTCCTCTCATTGCTTTGTAGTTATCAAGCTGTGAGAAGCCACTCAGTGTCACAAGAAACCAGTACATCAAGCAACACCATAACCTTGCTGGTCTCGCTGAATTCCCATTTTCACTTACAAGCTTACAGGTGTTTTGTCACCATAGGATCACTAGAACTGTCCTTACAGTCCGTAAAGAATGTAATGCATTTTGCTGGAAAAGGTTTTGTGTCAAACCTCCCAACTTCTTTGATTATAAGGCTTTATAGCACAAACTATAAGATTTTGTCGCTGTCACACAGCTGTTCTAATGACACAACAGAGCTGACGAGTGCGTTGGCACTTCAGCATAGAAGTGGCATACAGCTTACTGCCCCCACAGGATGAGAGAGAAGGTAATCACTGCAATCTGTGATCACTACCCTGACTGAGGGGATATGAAGGAGGATGCTTTGGAAAGAAAAGTACCCTCCTTTTCCCAAGATCCGGGAGACAGTTTGTTGCCTTACATTTGGCTAGGAATTTGATGACAAGGAGAGGTCTAAACCTGTATAAGAACTTGCAGAATTTTGCTGTAAAATTGACTTATATATTACTAATGGTGATTTTTAGTTTAGTAAAACTATCCCCAGTAAAGCAGGAGTTAGTTCTACCCTCTCCATTCCTGCATAGAAATAAGAAGGTCATTGCAATGGTTTACAGACAGGGTTTGTTCTTCCCTTGACACTTGCATGTAATTCTCATTAATGGAAGTGGGAGTTTTGTGTGTGCACAAAGGGGAAAATTAGACCCGCAGAGCCATCATGTTGGAGTTTCTTAAGGGACTAACTACTAATCGCTACCTTTCAGCAACATCCACTCCTTCCTATCAATTTCTTGTAAATCTCCAAAGGAAAGCACTGGTAAGCAGAGCGCTCCTCAGTGTATCAGCAGTGCTTTGACCTCTTTAGGAACATACAACGTATCGCCTGCAGCTCGTCCTTGAGTGCTTGCCCTGGAAGAGTCTTAGTCGGTTCCTCTAGAGCACCTTGTTACATTGATTTGGAATTAAGTACTACAGAACAAATTACAGAAAAGCATACAGAAAGTGAAGACACTGTCCCAACTGGCATACTTTCCAAAGAGCATCAGGCTCTGAAAGTACAAACAAGTTAAAAACAAGGAAAAAAAACCCAAATCTAGTAAACCTTCTTGATGCTGAAGGTGTAACAAGGATTTGGAAGGTGTTACAGGCACTTGAGATGGGACAAAATACAGTACAGGCGTGCAGTACAAACTGAAAACTGAAACTGTATACTGTTTTAAATGCAAATGTGTGAACTTAAGTTTCGAGGTCATTCCTAAGAGAATTAAACTCTTTCATTTTACTTTAGTTTGTAGATTAATCATTAAATAAATAAAAATTGCCAAGTCTGAAAGATGTTTTTCCACATGGGTAAAATAGCACAAAACCAGTGTAAAAATTAGAAAAATAAATCTTTAACATTACGTCACAGAAAAAGAAGACAGTTGCTTACCAAACTTCTGAATAAAAAAAAAAACACTAATACACATCAGACAGGGTATTAACAAATATATTTATTTTCTGCATTGCAAATCTAACTTGAAAATACAATGTACAACCTTTGCAAAGCATAAAAGTCAGCATGGTCTCTGCATGGCCATGCCGTCCAAAGATGCTGCTGAGCAAAAATTGCATGTCATATGCAAACAGTGATCTTGTCCCAGAAAACTATCCCAGTACAAGGACAAATACAAAGACTTCAACAGATTTCCCAAAAATACTGAGTCAACGATAATAAAATGCAGGTAGAGACAAGTCACAAAGCAAAAATAGGATCGTCAGTGCAGCCAGCGTAACAAAGGAGAAATTGATAGGATAAAACACTTTATAACACAGTACAAAACAAAAGAAATTTATTTCTCTCATACTGTCAAAGATCACCATTTATTCGAGAAAGTGAAAGAAGAAAAAAAAAAGGGACAGAGAGGCAGCAGGAACAGCCCAATTTACAGAAACCTGTTACTACTGGTTATATACTGAGGGTTCAACAACCTTTAACCTCATGAAGGACAGGCTTCTTTCTTCCATGCTTTGGCACTATTGCTATAAATTAGCATGGCAGTACAGCCTGATGGAAGAGGCAAGGAGAACGAGAGTTTACCTACTGCAAATTCTCCAGCATTTTTTTCATCTGAGATTACTGTGCTCTTAAAATCTGAAGGTTTTACAGGAGAACCAATTTCTAATTTCTGAATGAGAAGGTTAATTTTAATATTTTTACTTAAATTTTATTATACAGATTTTTTAGGGACAGCAAAGAACTCTAGAGAGTATATTTTGGTTTTCTTAAAGAATATTAATTTCTTTTCTTTTCAAAATTAATCTTAACTAACTTTATCAAACTCCTACAATTTTACAAATATGGGAATTGTTTTTCTCTTTGTGTTTTTCTTGACCAACTGTATTTATCCATATATTTGATGTTCAGACACCATAGCAACAAATGTATATGTAATAAAGTGGACATAAAACTGTCATAAGAGATATAGCCTAAAGGAAAAAAAGCGTAGGGATGGAGAAAGGATTTGAAATGACAGGACAAAGGCCTAATAATAATGAACGTAAAAAAATAGGGAATGGTTTGTCACATTTCAACACATGAATAGTAGATATCGTATTTACTCACAACTTGTTTGACTAAATTATTTCATGACCTTGGGCAAAGACTGTCTTAATCCTCTGTGGCATATTTATTCTAGCATCTCTAAAACAGATGTCATTCCTCTGCCTCTGTAAATATTGCTCCCACCTATCTACTAAAAGGAATGACCTAAGATTCTGGCAAGAAGGTAAGTCAGATTTGAGTCAACTTTATTCATTATGCCATACGCCATTTCTGGTTGGTGTTCTTCTTCTGTTATTGTTTTACTATAAAACCTGCAATATACTATAAAACATGCTGAAGCTCTACCTCTCTCTCCAAAAAAATGAAAAGTAAGTTTCATGTCTTAACCTCATTAATTCTGTTGGCAGTAACAGTTCAGCATATACAAGTTTCTGACTCTAAGAGAAAATGGAAACATTCACTCCTATAAATCAAAAAAATGTCCTAGGATAAGACAAATTGACGGCCAACAATTTCAGAAATCAAAGAGACAAGAGCAAAGCCACCCCTATGCAGAGTTAATAAAAGCCTGTTTGTGTAGTTTATTTTTTATGTCAGAGTGCCTTGTTTTAAAGGAACATAAAAACTGTTGCTGGTAAAATTAAACAAAGAAATTCGGCACTTGATTTTCCTTTGGCCATACCTCAAAGTTTAAGTTCCACTCTAAAGGGTCATGCCTTGTTTTATCAAATTTTAAATATGAGTTAGTATGATATCACCATTTATTCAGTTAGACAAAACAGGTTAGAAACACCAACTTAAATCAACAACAACAAAATTTACCTGCCAAATGGATAATGGGGAGTTAAATGCTTGTTGTATCTTTCACAATATAGTATTAACAATGAGAATTACTTTTCCTACCCCCTAGAATAACGATTTTTGTGTGGCCTATAAAATAGGATAAATGAACTTTCTGGTACATGGGGAAAACTAAGGTAATTTGACAGGGCAGCAAGCTAGAAGCTATCTTGCCTTGACAGAAGAACAGAAAGGACTTTCTCTCTTCTCTTCAGCACTCAAAGCACACCAATTCATATTTGTGTTACTATACCATAACAACAGGTAAGTAGCCTCTTTGGCGATACGACAAATGTGATAATTTAAAATTACAAATGTAATTCTGAACTCAACTACACTTCTAACAGTAGTATGACTACTGTAGAGCATAATCACTAGCCCATTTTATTGGCTGGTCATCCCAAATACAGAGAAGTTAAATATGCACAGTATGAAAATTTTCAAATCTGCTATGATCTATTTTTTTTCATGAAAGAATGTAAAGAAAAAGAGAGACAAAGGATATAGATTTCTTGTAGCTGGATGATGACAGAATTAAAGGCAGAGAGGAAAAAAAGTTTTAAGTTACCCACCACTCGCAATAGTTAGAGAAACAAAATTATCTCTTCATGTTTCAGGTATAATAGGGGCCAGGAAAAATAAACCAAGCATCAAAACTCTGCAAAGGTGGCAATAAAGGAAGGGGCAAGATTGCATGCCATCCATGTATATTATAGATTGCAACACTGGTCCTAAGCAGCGTCCCAGGCAGGCTGATAGCAATGCCCCATCACAGCATCCATCCCTGGGACACAGCGACAGAACAGCCACGGGCACCCAGGAACAACCAGCCACAACTCCTGCTCTGCCTGGGAGGAAGCTCTCTCCAACCTCCTCCTCACTCTCCAGTTTCCTTCTTTACAGTAACCAGAGGCTTCATCTCTACACTTCTGCCCAGCTCCCAGATTGCCATCTGGAGCGGGCAATTTCTTCAGGCATCAGTCATCACTGTCTTCCCATCCTCCTAATTAAGTATTTTTCTAACCTGGGGTTTGACAACAAATAAAGGCACTGTCTTCAGAGCAAAGCAGCCACACAGCACAGGGGAAGGCTCTCACCTTCTGATGGTGTATATTTTCACATACATTAGAACAATCTAAGCCAGCCACTTTCACAGTCACGCAGGACCCTGCAGGCAGCCGGGACTGCAGCCCACCAGCAAAGCATATGGCCTGTTCCTCAGGGCTGCTGTGACTGTCATTGCTGCTCCCAAAGGTGCCCCACACATCTGCCGCTGCCACTTCCAGGGTATTGGTGGGAAGCACAAGCAAGAAGCACAACAGAGCAGAGGCCCCATGCTGACCTGGAGGTATCAGAGAAGACAGGACCGGCACGTCTCCTGCTCTACATGCCACTTCAGCAGGGTCACAGCGCTCATATAGCTGTGCCTCAGCCTGACAGAGCCAGTCGAGACAGACACTCTGAGCTCCCAGCCTCTGCTGAGCTCCTGAGTCAGTAGGGACAGGGTATGTTACCTTTTACTGAAATAAGATAAAGCCAATTAGCTTCTGTCAGCAGGCTCTTACCTCTTGGAGAGTAAAAAGACTTTGAGATCCTATTGATCTAACAAATACAGCCTTATTGGTTAATCTCCACCTTTCTTTCTCCTTTTTATCCACTACTGTACTTTCAACTACTCATTTTCTAAGGGGTTATATCCCAATTAGCAATCCTCCTCTGACCTATGAAGTCAGTAACTCCAATTTACTGGAAAGTCCAATATAAATCTGTGAGTGTGCAATGCACATATTTACTACTCAGTCAGCAGGTAAGAGTTTGCACATGCACACAACACTTAACGGGCATTTGCAAAACCGTTTTTTGCAGCCTAAGCATGTATATGGAGGGAAGAACAAGGCCATGTGGAGGAAAACAGCACAGAGACACTATAGGAGAAAAAAAGCTAGCAACATTTATTGTATAAATAATGAATGCTAACCAGTTACAGCGTAGGGCTGCAGTAATGAGGGGGAAGAAAGGGAGGGCAGCTTAACTAATTCGATTTGTTATCCTTTAGGATTTAATAGTATGTTAATCACCGTATGTTAATGATACATAAATATTAAACACATTAAACAGTTATAAAACATTTGCTTCTCATGCAATGGTTAATATATATCTATAAAACACACGTTCCTAACTGATTTATTTTGCGAGTGATTACTATACTGTTAAATTCAAATTAAATACCTAGTTCTACGCACTTATGCAGTTTAATTAAGTGATGTCTAACTCTACTGCATGTATTGTCATTATTTAAAAGTTAACATTGGCTGTTAGTTAACGTAATGTTTAAAATACTTGTACTTTATTTTTCTGTTTCTTAAAATAGAAGAAACAGAGTTCAAATGCTGCTGTCAAACAACCTTGCACGTATCCCATTGTGCTTAGAAGGAAGTATGGGTCCTATGGAAAAATCAGGATGCAATCATGTAACTTAAAAGTTTAACAAAATAACCTGGCACAACCATCTAAATGAACATCACCAAATCATAAATCTGCCAGTGTTTTAGTTCTGACTGCTGAATTTTGCAGAAATTACCATTAAAAATAACATATAAAAAACACAGCGGGTTTTGTTCTGTACCGTTGTTTCCTCATTTTCCCAAGAAGGATCTGTGATCTGGGCTAGCATGGCCTTAAATGCAGCATCAGCTGGCAGAAGCTTCTAGAGGGTGGTCTCGCCACTAGCAGCCTTAGCTGGATTTACCATAATTGAGTCTAAAACCACTGATATTTTATATGGGAATGTCTTCCCCATGTCATATACTCATTCACAAAGGATCGCCTGGGCCTTCCATTTGTCTTTATTTAGTGCTCAACATGTGACAGTAAATTTGCCTACCTTGTGACAAAATTGCCTTTTTGGTCTCAAAGGCAAGGCACCTGTATTTTTGCCACAAAACACACGTGATGCTTCCACATCACAAGCCACCACGACACCTTCAGAAATGGTGCCGAGAAGAGACTTTTTGAACAATTCTTCTCCCTTCTCTGAGTAATTATGAAAATCCTGAGGAAAGAGAAAGGAGAGGTACAGGCTACATGGATCTTTCCATGGCCTCATACGTCAAGTATCCTGTTAAGAACATTCATGCTCACATCACCTAGTATTTTCTAGGCAACACAAGTCTGACTATAACCTAAGTTTATAACACAATCAGAATAGAAGTAAATAGAAGACAAAAGGATATTTATCTCCCTCACAAGCTCTTTCTCTCTGAATAGCCAAGGCTGCTGAAATAGAGATACTAGGGCTGATAGAGAATTTGGTGGAGTTCATTGCTAAGTTTTGGGTTGGTTCTTAAAATAGCACTGCATATTGAGTATACATAGAGTGCCACAGCTCCTCTGGCCTGTATTATCAGTCAGCAAACATTTGCTATCAATTGCAGTTGTTATACCCACTTTGACCATGAAAAATTAACTAGTGTCCTTTCTCATCCACACATGAAGCATAGGCATAACACAGCTTTGCACTCATTTCACAGAAAAGTAATTTTTTAGTCATTCAAGTTGATTTCTCTATATTTTCATGGAAGGTGGAGAGCAGAAAGAAAACAAACACATTATAAATCAATCAGTCACAAGTATTTTACCCTATCAAGTTCTCATTTGTCATCAGATTTTGCAAGGCCTGTTTTGAGACCTCTATTTCTTGCTGCATTACTCTTGGTAACTTTTTAAAGTAAAACAGTGACCTTTACTTCAGATTCAGTGGTCCTTTTGATTCTGTCAAATCAATAATTTCTTCTGACTGTTAAAGAAAACTAACCTCTATTTTAAGGACTCTATGTTAAAGTATTAAAAAACAAAAAAAAAACCATAAAAACCAACAAAAAAACAGAGCCACGGGTTAATATTTATTACGTCTGTTAGTGAGCTGAAGGTAAGAAATTCCTCAAGGCTACTGACAAATTTGTTTCCCAGTCCTATGTTATATGGCAAACATAGTGACATAAACAGAACAAAAGGCTTTCTGGGACCTCGTTGTAAATAGGTTTGTTTCTTGCTTGGTTGCTGTCAACTATTTCAATCAACAGATCAAAAGATAAAGACAGAATCTTGACAGAAGAGAGGGACCAAGTGTATCTGAAGAGTACAAAAGATAATGTTTCTTAGCAAATTACAGTTTTTTTTGAGGGATGGGTACCATAATGAATGGTGCATGATTCCCAGTAAGGTATGAAACCACAGAGGAAAGAAACAGAAGGTTATGTGTTTGCTTCAGTAAGCCACAATTAGAAACCAGGCAAGAGCTGCTAAACAAGATTCCTGACAAAATGATGGAGGAGGAGAAGGGATGGCAAAACATGAGGAAGAGTATAGCACCTTTCTAATCACAAAAAACTTTCTGTGAAGTGTTGAAGACATGTTTTCGTACTCTTAACACATGACAGGAAGGTTAAGCTAGTGAGAGCTATCCAAGTGTAAAATAGTGTTAAAAAAAGGTAATCATAAAAATGAAGTAAATATTGAAAGTTATATGTATGTATACATCTAATGTACACACCAATACTGAATAAGGTGCTCTACTAGAGAGGTACCATTTCATTGTGCAAAGGTAATTTTTCCTTTTCATTCTGATTTGGAGCAGGACTGTTTATTTCTAAAGTTTAGCAAGATTAAGTTTCTGAATTTGCCCAAAAAATTATTTTTAATTGTTATTTCAAAAGATTTGTCATTATTTCATCTAATGGGCTAGTACTGATATCTTTATATGACGCAACTGTATAAAAAATTTGAAAAATTGATTTTAAAAATTCATTTCCAAAAATGAATGTATTTAGTCACTCCATCATAGAAGGCCACTAGGTTGGTCAGGCAGGACTTGCCCTAGGTGAAGCCATGCTGGGTGTCTCAAATCACCTCCCTGGTCTCCATGGGCCTTAGCATAGCTTCTAGGAATATAAATCAGCATTGCTCTCTTATAGCTGTTCTTAGTAAACTAAATAATTTTCTTTTCTACATAAAGCCAGTGGGGAGTTCATGATTTAGCCAAGTTAGTCTTTAACAATCTTCCTCTGCTATCCTTCTTCCGCACATGGGTAATTTTGAATTATGCTGTTAATGTCATCTATTTGAAAGCAGGTCACCTTACTTTCTGTTTTCCCTGGACTGTCCCCCAGAAGATCTGCCTTCTAAAAACCATTTTTTCTTTGTCCCTCTAGCAGCTCTCATCCAAGCTAACTTCCTCAGCATTGGATTTTTCTAGATCACATTGAAAGCTGTTTGAATAATCTCCATTTTTGCACTGTCCCTATCAACAATAAATCAATAAGCAAATACTAATCAGTTAATCAACCTGACGAATTCCAAGACTTGGTTCAGCATCTACCAATTTTTTACCCCCCATATTGCCTCTTTATTTAAACTTCACGGTCTACCAAATCTTGTATTCTGCGTCATTATAAAAACATTCATTAAAAACCATCTCACCAGATTCCTGATTTTATCATCTTTTGTAAATTATCAAAATGAAAAGCTTTTCTCCTTGCACTGTGGCAGGGGGGAATCTATGATATACTGATAACAGTTACACCACAGAGAGTCTGAAGTTTTGACATACTGCTTTGTATTGCGCACATATCGCTATGCTGTACTACATATCACAGTCTCACTGTCATATACACTAAATACTATCACCTGCTAGCAATAAAAAAGCCAGGAAAATATTTTCCCATACTTTTTTCAAACACTTTCAAATTTCATCGTATGTTTTCCACAAAGAATCTAGACAGTCTACTTGTAACGAGAATGACACACAGAAGAAAGCAAATAGTTGGGATCTTAATAAACTAAAACAGTAATTCTGCTAGAAATATTATCTCATTAGTAGAAAGCACGTATTCAAATGAAAATAATCATGAGAGCACAATTTCAGAATACAAAAAGAAAACAACAACATGCATCAGGAACTTTACTTGATTACTCAAATAATGAATCAGCTTGAGGATGCTGTGTCTGGATTGATACTGTCTAGAAACAGAAAGTAAAGTGAAATTAATCCAGCAGATAGTCCTAAACGATGTCTTCACTAGATGTGGATGCTTACATACATGCAGGAATTATTCCAGTGCACTCTGAAAAGTTCAAAGATTAAGGATACAAAAACTGTTCTCATTCTCACTGACTTATATGGCCAAACAATGAGTCTGGCTTATAATTTTGAATATCGTCATCCAGGCCTACTTGTTGATTATGCAAAATAGACTACAGGAATCAGGCGTATAGTTGAAAGCATCCCAAATGCCCTTAGCAGCATCTCAAATGAGCAGCTTCCTAAACCTTACATCATTTCCGTTACAAGTGGTAGTAGCAATATATCACCAGGGAGGGCAAAGCACAGGAATGATAGACAAGAGTTGGGACACCTCCCCTCCTAATACATTCAGAACTGTTGAGTTTTGTGGTTCAGCCGAATATTGGAATGGAATAATCTGAACTTCCTTTTTAAGTGATCAAGTTTACTAGACCAACATTTACCTTTGGGTCAATGAAAATTTCTCCTGGTTAGAATTTAGCTTCTGTTCTTAAAACAGAAGCCCATTTACAGGTGATTATGTACTTACATCCTCATTTTCTTTTTTAACCTGAAATATCATACTCCCAATTTAAAGTATAGATTGTAATTAAGGACTGCAAATAAGAAATCTCAAGATCAATGTTTCATCATAGAATCACATAAAAAAGAACAAAAAGAAAAAAAATTCCATTACATCTCACAAGGAAAAATAAAGACAGGATCTATAATGAAGTTTATGTTATAGAAGAGGACCTCAGGTTTATTTTTGTAGTGAAACT
This sequence comes from Anarhynchus alexandrinus, assembly GCA_008711295.1. Taxonomy (NCBI): domain Eukaryota; kingdom Metazoa; phylum Chordata; class Aves; order Charadriiformes; family Charadriidae; genus Anarhynchus; species Anarhynchus alexandrinus. Next base: position 4,302,406 of record VUYV01000005.1, read on the forward strand.
ACTGGTTTCAGCCAAAACTTTGCACATAGGATGGATTTAGGAAAAAAAAACCCTCCAGAACTAACTCCGAAACAACGCTGCTTTTCAAAACCATCTCTGAATTTGGGAATTAAAATAGTTTATACAAATTTCTGAGCCTAAACAATAGACTCTCTCCTCAAAGACAACAGCTAGTGAAAGGTGAAGTCAGAGGAAAGGTCAACTGTTTGGATGTTTTTAGAAAACTTGTTCTCTTAATCACAGTCTTCTGGCATTACTATAGTTCCCCACAATACACATACATAGCATGATAAAATAACTCTATCAGGGACCATTTCCAGCTTTTGCTTGGGGCCAAGCAAAGAACAGGTTTACAAAATTGCTTTGAGAAAAGAAGCCTCTCTGTAAAGAAGTAACAGAGAAGAATAATGGGGGAGACATGGATGAAAAAAAAGAGGCAACTGAATTTTTCATCAATTTTTACTCCAGCTTTGTGCCCTACTCCAGTGAAAGACTCTGCTGAAGTATTTCAAGCAAAATCAGTGCTCAAACCTGTTCTTTTTCCTCAGGTATGGTCTTGGATGTGGAACTTTGCTTAAGATCCATTTTTAGTTTGAACAGACTCATTCTGGTTCCTTATATTCTCCAGGATAATTGAGCTGCGAAGTAAAGGGCTACTATTCAGTGTGGAACCGATAAAGGTAAAAGAAGAAAAACAAGACTGTTCCAGATGGCCTACCAGAGTTGCAGACAGAATACGTGGAGATGCTTATAAAATTAAATTAAGAAAGAACTGACTGCATCTACAATAATAGTAAAACAACTTTGCCTATTTCAGTACAGCAGCCTCACAACAAGCAGCTTCAATACACAAATTGCAACTCAAGAGCCAGGTGTGTGTTTATGAGCTCTGGGCCCTTGAAATATGATAAATTCACCATGGGAAATAAAGATAACTAGCTTTGGAGAAAGTTTGCTTTTATCTTCCAGCACTCGTATACAAGTAGTACCAAACGTTCCCTTCTCCCTCTCTCCTCCTCTCACCTCCCCTGGCAATTCATCAGCCATTATGGACCATTTCAATGCTTCACCGAGTTGGGTCTCGACTCGTACTGAAGTGAGTCTCTCTGTACATACAGACGCTCAGCAAGAACACCTGCCCTGGAAAACATTTCCCAGTAACGTGCAAGTTGGTGAGGATCTTTCAGCAGATAACAAGCACCGATGAAAATATTTCTCCAGTTCCCTCAGTAAAAGAAGGATGGGCTCCCACTCCATTTATGACATGAATAAAGGTTTGGGGAAAATGAAGTATCTGGTATCTTTTGTTACCATGGTGACCACCCCCTTTGGAAGGCCAAGTGATTTCAGTTTGTTGACAGAATGATTTGTAACTGAGTTTCAGAAAAGTGTGCTGTTCATCATATTTTGACTGAAACAACTCTTTTTCAGCTTTGTTTTTGCCTTGTCTTTGGCTTGCAGAACAATATGGCTAAAACGTGAGAAAAGCTGTTGATGTTATTTACTGTTCTGACGCCCCTGGCACTAACAAACGAACAGGAATGCTGTTCAGCACCAAAAATGTCCTCAGTGGTTAGCACGAAATGCCTTATCACTTAGCCCCATAGGACCAAGGAGGAGACAACTTATTTTAGATGCATTGTGCATTACAGTCTGTCTGGAGTGAAAGATTCTGCATCTTAGCTTCAAATGCTTAGCCAAAATATAGACCATACAAGTGCAGCACTATGGATAATCATTGGAAGCTGTACGCTTGGGACGTTACCCCATACAGGAGGGAAAACAAGGAAGTGCTAAAAAATCATTTTTATTCAACTGAATACCATCTGATATTCACAGCTGCTTATTTAACAGAGTAACACCTGGTGCAACAGGGACGGCACGCTGCAGTTCCTCTGATCAGGTAATGTGTGTTGCACAGAAGAGCTCCCCAGCTGGGGCAGTACTAAGCCTGGTACACAAAGGACTCCAGGTATGGCAGGAGTTTAAATATTTTAAGGTAACAGCAATAGCTATTGCTGTTACCAGTAGAAGTCCTGCTTTCCTCTAGTCATAAACATTCCACCTAGTCCATGACGCTCTAAGCCTTCGTGCCAGCATGCCTCTTTGCATGGCTGCAGGATCACCTGGATCCCAAGGCTGAAATAAAGTCTAATATAAAAAGGCACATGGTGTGGATATGGAGGCATCTAAAGAAGGGGGAGGTAAAAAGGACGGGTAGCTACAGCTTTGTTTCAGTGCCAGTGGTAAGCAAAAGCCCTCTTACTTCCCCCAAATCTGTTTCCAGGTTTGAAGCCATAATTGGAAATTTAGTATGTAAGCTTTTATGGCATTTGAACGTAAAAAAAAAAAAAATGTTACCAGCAATCTAGAATATTTGGTGTAATACAATTATTTTTTCTTAAGTTTTCTATTTTTGCTACAGTATCATAAGTCTTTTTTCTTTTACATTTATTAACAGGAACATTATATTAAATCAATGCAATCATCAAGAACTCTTAAGTTTGTGAAGAGCTATTGCTGATCCCTCAAGCTGGTCATCTGTTTCTCTTTCAGATATTGCAGTCAACATTCTGGAACGTATTACAGTGCCAAGTAAAGAAGATTCATTCTGGTGCAGAATTTCATAGAAAGAGATGATACCTAAACGACTTAACAGGTGCTTGGCCACCACCAAACCAGCTGTACCTAAAATACCTTGTAGGTGTAAAAAAATAAAAAGTCCCAAGCAAACTCTGTTATGAAGTCTCTGATGCAGATTTCTGGGATTTATCATTTTAGGTGTTGATAGGTTTTGGTTGGAAGCCAGACTTCTCAGGAGACTTTACAAGCTTTAGTGAGTCTCACTGGAAAAGAACCTTTGGATCCAGAATCGAGACTAGAAAAGATGTACACCAAAGAACACTAATTAGCCCGGTGTCTAAGTAACTCATGGGAATATGGAAAGAATGCAAATGTTTCTGTTCTGTCAGTCTGAAATTAGAGTATATCTTCTCTCTCAATTTTTGGAGCAAAAGGCCCGCACAAACACTTGTTTTGAAATAAAATAGATGTTTTCAAAATCAGACACTTTTGCAGGGCCAAATACCGTAACAAATTGAGACAAAGTTCAAATTATACTGGAGCGAATACTATCAAAACCACGTATCAGACAAGGGAGCACAATATATCGATCACAACTGTTCCACAGATTACAAAGAACTATCCTACACTATACAGAGGATAATGGAAGAGGATTCTCAAATCTAAAAGTAAATATAGATTAAAAACTTGGGAATCCCCACACAACCTCATTTTCAACAAGGCTAAAATATACAAGCCAACATTTAGTGTGCCCAATTAACATTCACAGATGCACAGCAAGGCTCCTCCTAAGAAGCCCTAAAGTTTTAAAAACCAGGCAATAGATGGGAACGAAACAGATAGATAGATGCATAGTGTCCAGAGAAGAGGACTAAAATCCATCATTTAAAATAAGGTCTGCTTCCACATATCCCTGAGCATGTCAATGCTCTAGCCTCATTGCACTTGAAAGTAAACCCTCCAAAAGAGTTAATTAGAACAGTAGCTTGATATTTATCATGAAGATGCCATTCCCCAGCATGTGAGTTGCGTTTACGCTAATACTGAGCATAAATTTCATCTTTTATTGATTTATAAATACTTCACACTATGTAAAATATTGTCAGATTATAATTCTCTCTCCATAAAATGGCAAGCAAACGTCCAGCCATCTGTTTGGCTAATGAGAACAATCACCCAGGCTACTTTTCAAGCATAACGCATCCCAGTTTGAAACTGCTTTCAGTGTAAGCACCTGTTCATACATATCAATTAAAATGATAATTACTCTGTTAGTGAATATAATCAAAATAAAATAGTTACAGCTCTATTGTTTACCAATTAAGACTGCGGAGTTCACTGATAATATATTTCTGTGCTCATTTATTTTTCTTCCTGACCCATTCTAAGACCAGATCAATTTCACACTAATTTAAGGCAATATAAGTTTCAACATTTGAGAACGTACGTTTATAAAACAGCAAAAGCACAAAACTCCCTCTGGAGGCACGTACTGTCCCGGAACGTGTCTCTCTTCATGACAGATCATGTTGACATACCTTTCCATCAAAAAGAGACGAGACTTCTCCCATGAGAGAGAGGGCCATGCTTTCCAAGATGAACAAGTGACTGATGGAGCTAAATTGGATGAGGATTCTACTCCTTGCAGAGAGTTCTTACTACAGGGTAATTATCAGACTTTTTTTTTTTTTTTTACTAACAATTACTAGCAATTAGCAATTAACTCATTATACAAATTGGATTATGATGGCTTTTATAGCAGAAGTGTTAAAACATTAAACACAACTTCAAGACAGCCAACTCAAAAATGAAGTACAAAAAGGTATACTAAGTTGTCTCCTAAAAAGCAAATAGGTATTTTTAAATTAATTTAGAATTAATACATTTTAAGTTCTAATTCTGCTGTCTGTAAGTGATAAAATCCCTCTTAAAAAAGTAGACAGTAAGATCTCAAATCAGCAAACTAATCCATATGCAGATTTAAAAAAAAAAAAAGCCAAATCTCTGAATATAATTTTTTTAATGAAAAGTAAAATTTATCTTCCCTTTCTTAGCAAAGGAAGGGTCATGAACACGATGACAAGAGCACATCAGGAAGCCACATGTGGAGCCAACAACAGTTCTATATTGCAGAGGAAATGGAGCAACCTGGGAGTGAGGAACCCTGTCCCCTTAATGCTCTCACCTCTGCCAGCTGGTACTACTTGTAAAGTTATAAACTTGTGTTATATTTAAAACACAGAAGCTAGAAAGAGCTTAGAAACTTTAAGAAACTGCATCTTGAAAATGAAGAAAACTATCATCGTGAGCACAAGATTGTTGCAGGAAACTGTAGGATTAAAAATGTCTAGATAGGGTTCTCCTGAACGTAAGTTTGGGTAGGATCTGGTGGGCTTTTCTGAGACTCTTACTCCTTTTCCTAATAAGAAGAAAAAGAAAGAGAGAAAGAAAGAGAAAGTAAAAGTTTCAGTAAAAGAAGGAAATAAAACCTCCCCTGTTTCCTTTTGAATAAAGATGCAGCTGCTGCACCTAAAAAGCCTAGGACTGGACTGCAGGGGATGCACTGGGAAAAAAGTGCAAAACCAGCTCATGCAGTACTTGAATTCACGTCCCTCACTTACACAGGCACTTAACTTCAGAACAGAAAGTACTCTCAGAAACCTCACATGTCCTTTCCATAAAATGCAATGGTGCTGTTCATGTGTCTGCCACTCTGCCAGTTTTATTCAAAAACAACTCTCAGTGTAGAAGAAATTCTTCTAATCTGTATTGTTTACAATTTCTCAAAACCTTTCTGAAGTATGACTATACCTAGATGCGGGCCTGTGCTCCTGTGTTGTGACCAGAGGTAGGTATTTTGGAGTGTCTCATTGGTACAAACCCCACACCACTCTTCACCACAGTGAAGGCTGTTCTCTGTTTTTAAAATGGATGCAGGAGATTCACTGTGCCATTCCCAGCTCTGATAGGTATGGAGTTTTAAGGACTCCTGTTTGTTGAAAACCAAACAGTTTAGCATCCAACAGTCATAACAGCCTGAAACGTTCATTCCACCAGTGCTGTATGGGTGCCTGTATAAAGTCAGTGGGGATGAATGCAGTGAAACATTTTCACAGTAAAAACATGTTCTTACTGCATTAATGTCCCTTTAGTTATGTCCTATATTGAAATCAAACACAGCAGCCAAATGCAACATCCTCCTCCTATATACATTTTCTAAAATGGGCTTCAGGTATTGCTGGAAATATATTTCTTCTGTAACTGAAACTACTTCAGTGTTGATGGAGGTAATTGACATTGAGAATGCAATTGTTGTGAATATGGATTCTAACTTCCATATGACCTTAATTCATTTTAACGCATACAAAAAAGGGAGGTGTCCAAAACAATATACTATACATGATAATACAAATAAGTTTCTTCCTTGCCAGCACCTAACAGATTTAGCCAGCTGACATAAGTAAGACTTGCATAAATAAGAAATGTAAATCCAGGTGTTACACCCATAATCACATTGATGCATGAGCTACCAGAGCAATACTTGTGTATGTGTGTGAAAGTCTCATATTGAAACTGCTTTTTCATGGACACTGGAAAGTGAAACTCGTTCATTCTCTTTATTAAGCTGAGAAGCAGTTTCCATGTTTTCATTTTCTAGTCTGAACTGATCTCTTGCAACCAATGAAACAGACCTCTGATTCCCATTCTGTCTCTTGTAAACTTCCTTCTAGCACCTGGTTTTCCCTACCTTCTTTGATTCTTACCCTCATTGATGTACAAGTCAGTACTGTTACTGAATTCAGGTGACCTCATTCCACATAGGTTAAATGAGGTGACACATGAGGTGACTTCTCTGACAACTGTGGCTACATCAAATTTATTCTGGAACATGCATGGATCAGGAAAGTTTGCTATTCACATCCACTCTTGTCTTCATTACTGGATGGAACTTGATACATCTATCAAACAAGAAAACTATTTTCTGGTTTATGGCTATACACTTATTTTTTCCTCCAGGGAAACTCACTGCAAGTATTACGGTGCAAAAATTTCACATTTCATATACAGTGCTGTGACTAGCAACACTTTAAGAGATAACACACTTCACCCATAGGTACTTTTTCATAGTTCACTGAAATGCGGATGTCTGGTACAATAGATATTAAATATTTTTCTTCCTCAGTTTACTCACACAATCCATCAAAGCCTGACATCAGTAAACATGACTATGTTAACCAATTGCAATGCTTTCCAATATAGTAGAGGTGCCTGGAAACTGACAGTGATTTTAATATTAGCTTTGACCGAGATAAATTCTGACACGACTTCCTCCATATATATAATTCTCCAAAGACCCTGATAGACAGAACTCATTTTATGTCCTCAGAGCACCAAGTGCACCCTGTCATTTTGAAAGATTTGTTAGCCTTAAGTCACACTGAGCCATCATGACAAAAAAAGCAATTGTCTACAGTACAAGAAACCCGGAATAAAAGAAAATTGATTTTTAAAATGAATAATATGTACTTAGTGACTTTTACTTAAAGAATTTAAAATATTCCCTAGTTTGTTTCCATGTAAATAATTATTCTCTGACAAAATACCCAAAGAGAATACGCCCCCCTTTTTGCAGAAAATTGTCATTGAAAATGGACCAGGTAACTGTAGTCATATGGCAGACAGGTATGACAAAAAACATTCCTTTGCTCTAGACCTAAGATTTAAATTGCCGATTTTGGGGCAAGTGGTAGAGAAATCATAGGATTTTATTCTGAAAGCATTTATACCTAATCTAAATTCACAGAGATGCATGAAAAATGTCCATTTGGTCTCACTGATTTTCTGTCCTTTCCTCCTATTTCAACTTGCATTTTCAGTTTTGTGTCTGCCCATAGATTTTGAACTGCCTTTTGATCAACAATGTGAACTGTGTACTGGACATTCCATTTTTATTGGTTCCTGGTCTTTATATAATTAATTCATGATTTTTCACTCCTGTCAAATTTCAAATTAGCTTTCTTTCAAAGGCAACATAGGTAACATCAAATTGCATTAATAACTTCAATTAACTATTTCTGAAAATCAGCCAAAGAAAAGATATCTGTCAGGGTCCTAGCAGTCAGTGAGCATATTGAAAACTCCATCATCAACTTCAATGTACTTTGGAATTTCTCCTAGACAGTATCAACACCATGTTGAGCTTGACGTGTCAAATATTTTTTGTAGCCACCAGAGAAATACTTCATGCTAAGCATTTACAGTAAAGCCTTGTTTTGTTATAAATGAAAAAATATTATATGGCAAATGCAGCTTTAATAATGAGAAGTATAAAAAATTAGCTCTATTAACATTATTTGGGAGTTCATAAAAGAACTGATAACACAGGTTCAAAAATATTTCTTCACTTTTCCACTGGTAGGCTATGGCTGAGATGCATTGTCCTAAAACAGGCAACATGGATAAATTCAACTGTTGTCAGTGGTGGCTAACATCAAACCATCAATGGCTTACCTACTGATATTGTTTCTACCGCCTAACTAAGCATTACTAACCAGAACACATCCCTGGTATTTAAATGGCCATATCTTACTGGTCCCTCTGGAGCTGTGACTCTGCTTGTTTAACCTGCAGTCTGGCTGCTAGGATACAGTGGATTACAGGAAGAGAGGGGAAGAGAAGAAGATAGGAGAAAGGAATTAACCTTGGTATTTTCCTCCTCTGCTTCCTCCTTCCTGAGATATGCAGCTTTGGAACTAAAGGAACAGAAAACATTATTTGTATTCCCGCAGTCAACAATGATCCTTCCTTATGACTTTCCAAGGCCACAGTTCCCACTGCTACTGTGACAGGGAAGCAGAAGGTCCACACTGCGTCATCTCGGGGAACCCAGGGTTCAGTGAGAATGACAGCCTAGTATTTTACAATTGCCTTAAGGCTTTTCCTCTACTCTGCTACATTTCTCACAGTTCTTTTCAGGTCTGCTTGCTTCTCAGTGGGTCTCAGCCACAGCTTGAGCTCTTCATGCAGCTAGCTTCGACAAGTAACACATCCGGGTGCAACCTCATCCTTTTTTCTCTTCTTCCAAAGGGTCTTTACTTCTTCCCTTCCCGGTATTCACAGAAGCAGTGATGTTTGCCTTTCTGCCCGCTTTTTTCCCAGAATTACGTCTAGCTCTTTTCTGACTAGAACTTAATCATGGTTGACTAACTGTTTCTCAATAAACAGCCCAGCTAGATTCAAGTAACGTACATCAACAGTACACCCTGGTGCCCACATACTCATCACTGAATATTTACAAGGTGGCTTTAAACAGTTGCCTAACACCTGGATGACTAACCAAAAGTCATCTGCAATGAAACAGTACAGACACTCAGTTCCGGGAAACAGTGTATGGCCACATGGAGTACAGAAACTAACAGCTAGCAGAAGAAATCCCAAATGTCCCTTTGGAGAGGAATGTCATCTTCTACCCCTCACCCACTTGCTTCCGAGAGAATCTGGCCAGACCCAGCTGCTCTGACTCCTTAAGCGCAGGGTTGCTGCACAACCCGCATAGACAAACCCGCATAGAAAAAACATCATGAAGAGTAAATCACTGTCTTGCTACTTTGGCTTTCCTATCATACTCCTGCTCAGTGTTTGGAGATGGAGGTAAGGAAACTGATTCCAGATCCCGTACTTACAACGGACAAGTACAGGGATCCTCCAAAACAGACGTTTTAACAGTGCACACATGTACCCAGTGGCAGATGCAGTGCACCACTCAATTATATCACACACCTGTTACAGCAAACTATGATCAATTTTTCCATTTCTTGCATGAATATTTTGCTCTACTTTATGAAATAACTTTTTACTAAATAGCACACACATGCACACATTATATTAAAATATATATTTATGTTTTTTAACAGAAACTTAAGAAGTGGAAAACTAAGAGCTACTATCAAGTATCTAAGGGCTGCTCAGAAAGTATCTCCTAAAAACATCAGCAGACAAAAGCTCTTTCAACAAATCTGGTTTCAAAGAAAAAATATGCTAAAGACAAAAGAGCCCAGATACATCAAACACCATTTTGTGTGATTTTATTTTTTGAATAATAAATAAACCAATTAATTTCTCAGAAAATAAAACTCTGCTGCAACCCTTATGCATATGTTCTAGCAGTGTGTTTTATTTAATTTCACAGATGTAATTAAATGTGTCATTCATTTGTTCTCCATTATGCTATTTCAGTCAAACATAAACAGCTTTCAGACTTCATTTGCAAGAAAGCTACTTCGAGCCAAGAATTTGCTAACTTCAGAGCAATAGCTTGAGAGGTCTTCACAGGCATTTAGCTGTTCTCCCATCTATTTACAAAGAAATTGAGACTAAACAGCTATACACATACACACATGTAAGTACCAATTTATCATGGCATTAACATAGAATAAGCTGACGGATTCCTTCCCCCCACATACATTGTGATAGATGATGCCTTCATAGCATGTTCCTCCTGTTCTTGGTAGTTTATAATATATTTAATCATGCCTCTGGTTCAGCTATGCTCAGTGGTTTCATTTCATTTGTACAGTTGGAAAATGTGTGCTGTTGGCAGTTATGTAAAGAAGTCTGCTACTGTGAATGACTGAAATGGAGAAGAGGGGAAGGGCGTAAAGAAATTGTGAGGGGAAGTGAAGTAAAGCGTTTAATTCTTGTGTTTTAATAAACAAGTCCAGAAATCCAGCCTATCGAGGAACGTCCCTTTCATGTTACAAGTGATGTGGTTTGACTGTGGTGGAATTCAGCTCAGCCATCATCTGCCTGAAAAAGCCCATTTATAAACAGGGTGGCGATTGCAAAATGAATCCCGGGAAGCATTTTTTCAGAGAGGAGGCTATTGACAAGGCTGTACTGCAGAAAGAATGCACTGTGAACAGAATTATCTGTCACAAGATTACTCACTGCAAGGTCAAACGTTGACCTTGCACTGATGAGGCAAAAGAGGCTCTCAGGAGGCAATAGAAGAGGAGTTGTTTGAAGGTGGAATTGGGCCAGATCAGCTTCCTTTAGAAGACTGCAAGCAACTGTCGTTGCTTTCTGAAAGGATTAGCTACCAACACAGGACAGTTAGAACCTTTTGGGGTTTTCACCCTGATGTGCCAAAAGTCAGGATTTTCCCATCTCTTGCCTACTACACTTTGTTCTCAAGAACTCAGGAAAGCCTGCTCTGAATATTTTCTATTATAAAAAGGCCTGTATGCCTCCTCACTCATACCAAGCGTAAATCAATTAGAACAATATAAATACGAGGCACCAGAATAATTAAGGGATCATCTGTTTTTCAGAGCGTGCCCAAGATGAACCGGAAAAGGCTACCTCATTACTCTTCATAGACTGCCAGTCAGAATTTCCAGAGTTTCCTTACTAAGTTTATTTGAAGTCCTGCAACATCACCCGAAGCAACGTATGTTCTAGATTCTCCATAAAGTGTTGTATGGTGGCCCTTCCAAAGGCCTCTGCTGCTACACAGGTACTTCAGTACCCCACGTGATGCCTGAGAGTCTATGAACCTGCTAAGAGATGTTCATTTCAGCTAGACATTCAGCCTTCAGCACAAAGTAACTCACTGAGTCACTTAGTTCTGTCCTTCACCTTCTTGAGATGAAAATCACACAGTGCCTAGAAACAAAGAAGTATATTCAAACATCTCTGTCAAGGCTCACAGCTGCTACACATCTATGTATCTATCTGCTATCCCATCTATAGCAGGACTAGAAAATTTTTAATCTTTTAGTGGGTTTTCATTTATAAAATTAATGATGCATTTGCAACACTAAAATCAACTTTAAAATTACTGTTGGTGCCTTTGATTACAGCTCTCTTCCAATTGGGTAATGAAGACAGTAATTTCTGGTTTGGGTTTGTTGATTAAATATTTACTACTGCTAAAACCCTACTTCTCCTTAAAACGTAGAAGATTTTAAGATACAAAAGATCTTCTCCTTTAATCTGTATCTATTTCTGTACTCCTCACACAGTTTGCAGCTTTTTAATTCTCTGGTTTAACCTAATTGCACATCATAAGTGAAATGCTTAGACAAAACAGTGTGTAACTATTGGCCAGGGAAAAATCCTAAAATTTAGTCTCCGAATCTGAGAAAGTAAAGTGCTATCTGAAAAAGAAACAGAACAAAATTTTTGCAGGGGAAAAAAAAAAAAAAGAGTGAATACTACTGAAATAAGAACTTGTCCAAGTAGTAAAGATTCAACTGGTTGAATTCAATTATTTCTGTTTGTAGGGGGGAGGTTATTTCAATATAATTTCATTTTTTAAATCAATTTGCTATGATGTCCCTTTATATTTTCCCCCAGTAAATTTAACATGGATGTCATTACACATCATAATTCTGTAATTACAAGTTTCAGTGGGGAGATGACATATAATTAGATGTAATGATGCTCATTATGTAAATGCACCGCTATACATTAAAATTTACAGAAAAACAACCAAGAAAAAACATAAAATCACAAGAAAAAAAATTAAACAGATCCATGGGGTAAGCTCAACAAAAAAAAACCCAAAACTGATGAACAAAGTAAAAAAGCCTGTCCACTAATGTAAATATGTCCTCCTATCTCTCTTTGAATTTTCACATTATTTAGCATATGTTTTTATTTTACTTTTTAAAATGCTTGCAAGAATAAGACCAGATCAGACAACTTATCAGCCCTTAGATTAAAAACACTTAGAATATGAATCCCTCTCCTTCCCCAAATGGAAGCACTTTTATTAACCAGGCAGTAAAAGTCCCTGGTCTTATTCATCACTGATAGCTGAAGAACCAATCCATTTCTCCTTTAGCCATTATACTTTAACCTCTTTTACTGCACTGCGGATTGTACAGCCAGACTCCTATCTTTGCTGCAATCATTTAGGGTTTGGGTAACTGTGGAAGCCAATGTAGTTGTCTGGCTTTACACAACAGATGCTGAGAGCTTAAAGCTACTCCCCTGTAATTGGAAATAATACTTCTGAGGTAAATCATACAAAAAACTCCCACAAAATTAGAAGACATTAGGAGTCACTTCATTGTATTCTGATGGAGTTAGGTCAGGCCTAGACATGAAATCTGGTCGAGAAGTCACTGGAAGGCGCTGGCTCTGCATTGCATGCTTTAGTACTTTGCTACTGTGATCATAAGCTTGCAAAAGAAATTTGGGTTTGCTCTTTAATGTCTCTTTGGCAATGACTGGAAAGCATAAACAGTTTTTGTCTCTTCTTTCATTGCTGACATTGTCAGCTATAATGACAGGGTGAGGTGCAGAACTCAGCACGCACCTAGGCAAGCAAAGGGGGGATAGATTTTCAAGTGTTTCTTGTTTAAAATATGGGGTATCTATTAATTCCTAAACCTATAGCTCTATTCTGTTTCTAACCTACAGGTCTTAAAAACTGAAAAGAACTGGGTTTTAAAAGCTTAGCCACTCACATTTTATGGGGGCTTAGCTAACTGTGAAAGTTCCATTTGATTTAATGACTGAACTTTTGCAAGGTGAGATGAAGGATTTTTTCCTGCCCATGTCTACAAGAGATGCCAAACACTCTCCAGCTCTCAGGAACCACAGGTGGTCAGATGCTCAGTCTTCATGCAAGTAGTTTCAGCAGCAGCAGGGGCTGCTCACTTCTTCCTGCAAGTGACAGTCTTTTCCCAAGGATTCAGCCTGTAATACTTGTGAATTCTCCGTTGTTACTATTGGTAGGAGTTTAAGACACCTGGATATTATTACATTCGGTATAATTTACATAAACAAAAGCTGTATCCCATAAAAAAATTAATTATGCAAACATTTTATAACCATCCTTGGGGCCTTTGAGGTAGAAGTCAAGGCCTATAGGAAACATTTGCTTCCAAGACCAAAATGTGCAAGTTATGATTTCGTGGCAGCACGTGGGAGGCTGTTGGTAAAGTAGCAGATGCATGTTAAAAATCCAATATGGGCTTGAGGAAAACATTTGTTATTTCCCATAGAATTCATCATATGCTCATAGCCAGAATATCCACAGGGCTCTGCTCACCAAGGAAATGGGAGCCATTTTCATACTACAAGCCCATACTATCCACATTAAACAAGGCAGAACCTGCAATGGCCATTGTTCAAGTGTAGCCTGATGTCTTTGAGACCCAAAGACTTTTCATCTTTCAGGACAAAAAATAAGTAATCAGTCATGCCTTTTGTTCTTATTACATTACACATAAAAAGCAGCTTTACCAGCTCCCTTTTTTGTTCAAGCATATTTCCTCAGGTGCTCTTTTGTACAATATATTGCTGAATTTGGGTATCTGAAAACTGGGTATGCTAAAAAGAGACAACGTGCCCCAAGGAAGAATTTACCATTCCTTTTACTCATGCACAAAGCCTGAACAACAAAAAAAAAGAAAATGTTTATCCAGAAAAAAACAAAAGTGTTAGAAGATCAAAACCTAACCACATATTCTAGAAGCCAGCTGATATTTAGGCCTGGTCTAAGCTTAGATTTAACAGGAATAAGAATAGTTGACCACTTAGTCATACCCACAAAAAACTTGTATGAATATTCTTAATTCAAATTAAACCATACATGATAATTCATGCTAAAAGCCACAACTTGCTCCAGAGTAACCAGATATGGCTTTTAACATGTCACAAGTTTCACCAAACCCATACACATTTCAAATTTTAAAAAGGCTTGGGCAGTAAACTTGTGGCTGTTGACCAGATAAGTGAAAATCACCAAGATTATTGTGATTCTGTTATGCTGGAGTTATAAGGCTATTAGGTTGCTGAGTAAACAGTTCCCTTGTCCCTCCTACCTGCACACTTGTTTCCTGTACTTATTCTCAGTTTTATTTCTTTTTTCATGCCAGCACCCACACTTGAATCAACCCGCCCACTTTTCATCTGCCAAGCAATCATCCTTTGCTCCTTAAAACATACAGCTACTTGGCAAAGAGTCCCAACACTGTTCTGCAAGGATACTCTCATCCTTCCCTCTTTGAACAGTGAGCCAGTATCACGCATGTATTTACAAATGCTGTAGTAGAAAGCTTAGAGCAGCAGCTCCAAATGGAATAAAACTGTGTCCATGCAAGAAGTAATAATAAATGTGAATACGTGGTGTTGCCTAATGAGTAACATCATTTTTCCCACCCATATTCCTCCTCAGAGAGACAGTTCTAGCTGGGGATTTGTCATGTACATAGTATGGAGCATGAAAAACAGGAGAGTAAAATTACATTTGAAAAAGAAAGAGATTTGGAAGCCAGGACAGATGGGTTGTGCACCTGATGCTGCACTCCACATTGGTATCTGTCTTTTGTGAAAATCAATTTAGCTTGACATCAGCTTCTTAGGATACGTTCACTTCATCAAAAGATTTCTGAGAAGGAAGAGGAAAATCCCCAGACTGACTCCTCAGAATTTTAAATCAAGTTAAGGCTCAAAAACAAAGGCATACCTTGAAAGAAGGAAAAGCGGAGAGTTAGTATCAGAGAGAAAAGAGCTCTGCAGCACCAGGTACCTTCACTACCATGATTTTTGAGAAAGAGAAGAATGTGAGGTCCTTATTATCTCAAGGGCGATGGAATCATTCTAAAAAGTCAAAACTCAAACTATTCGTCTCCAGTGGGACAGTAAGCAGACAATACAGTAAGCAGACAGTAACCAGATATCCTTCACAAAAAGCGAAGGTGAGCATTTGCAATAAGGCCTCAATTTCAAAAGTCAAGGACCCTAAAATAATTTTTTAAAAAAATCAAATCATTAGCTTTAGTATATTATTAAACCCTAATAAGACTATTCTGTATACCATTTCCTTCCAAGTTTTCTTCAAGAAAACTGGATAAAGAAACATAAACTATTTGAAAAACAGACAACAAAACACTTTATTCCTCTTGTTATAGATCTCATTCTGAAACAAACAAAAAAAAATACTTAAATTAGGATATAAAATATAGGAAAACCATTCCCATACAAAGGTAGTTCACATGGCGTGCCATTGTAAAAAACAGGAGAAAAAATGAACTAAGCAATGCCAGATGACTGCACTCAGCCAACAGTGCGGCTCTTCCAGTAGTTTTACTAGTTTCTTCTCTGACTCTGCACTTCACTATATCTGCAAATTTAAAGTCTCGGTGGCCAGTCACACCTCTTTAAAGAAACATCACACACAAATAGCACTATATAAGCAACAGCTCAGCAACAAGTCTGAAGAGTTTGATAGGTACCAGAGCAATTAATCTTGAGTTCTTGATGGTTAGGAATTCACAAGTCTCCTGTTAACAACGCTGCCATACCAAAAGTGCTACTTCTACTTAAATTCACCTTCCACAGGCCATACAGTGAACTCAGTTACCACAACCATGGACAACTCCAAATACCAAAATTATTTTATACAAGTATTCATACTTAAATGTAATTTTGTACTTAAGTAATTTTTCAAGAGGCCTTGGTCTTCTGGATCTCTGAAGTGACTGAGAGTCAGGTCTGCAGCTGACTTCCTCAGAAAGTCACAGAGAAAGAAACTGAGAAGATGCTGCACATGCAATTATAAGCAGCAATATTTCCATAAATTTTCCTGACAAAATAGAAGGTATCCTTGATTAAAGCTCTATGACCAAAGAAGTTCTTTTAGTATGGCAAATCAGGAACTAGCTCAGGGCATGTCCCAATCGCACTGTACAAGATACTCAGGGCTTTTCTCTCCCCCCTCACACAGTTCGGTTTAAGTTAATGATTTAAAAGTAATTAAATTCAATAAACCGTGACAGATTAAATAAAAACTAATCAGTAAATAAATTACTGGTTTCACGCACATCTATTGTTTTGGGCAACAGAACAAAAGAAACTAGGTGATGAGAGTAAGCAAAAGTGAATAAAGTAAGAGGAAAAAACCCTTTAGCAGTTAAGACACATTACAACTGACTAAGATTAACTTTTCTGTCTGTTCTGCTGCAAAGTAGACTCTGTATCAGCTAACAAGACAATCTAATGAGACCTATCAGGGGACTGTTATAACAAGATTAGGAGAGGGACCAGTAGCGAGGCTGTTTCTGCACAATCGAGAAAAGGATTTGTATTTAATTAACAGGATTTATCTCAACAGTCCACTCCTAACGAACAGTCTGATAAAGGCAACCAGTCTCTTGACCCAACTGGTCATTTAACCTCACATATAGTTTTAAAAGAATAAATCTGGGATAACCCTTTGTTGATTACTGTGAGGATATATTAGAACTATCATTTGGTTGGCAATAAAAATAAATTGGATTTAGCCCCTTCCATTCTCCTCCCAAATAATCCTTACCCAGGACAAAACACATGCATACAGTTAAAGTTACTCTGTGTGTGTGTATAGCTCAAGTCATAAACACAATGGACCAAAGACTTTAGAGTTCTTCCTGAATCTGAGCCGTAATGATGACAGCAGGTTCATGGCGGAATGCAGAAAAGTAGCACCCCCATCTGTACAATGGGTGCAATGAGGCATGGGGATTAACTGCTAAAGCCTGAAGATAGGTGCCTGACAGTCAGTAATAAAAATAATTTTGTAGTAATAAGATTAGGATGATCCTAGGAGAAGTAAATGCCACAGAAGGATTAGTTTTAGTACTGGGATTAAATTTCACAAGTTTCTGCCTCCCAGACCTGCATTTAAATAATACTTCTAGTAATTCTTCACTGTTATTTTTCTTATTGCATCCTGAAAGACACTGGCAAGTTCTTTAAAAATTACTTCACATGTAAGTACAAAATGAGAAATGTTGAAATATTTAGAGAGCGAGTGCCTACACACTTCTGAAGAGTCCCTGAACTCGAGCAATTTAAAACAAGCACCATTCTGTATAGTTGACTGAGCTAAAAGTAAGAGACACTATTGTACTCATCTCTAGCTACAAGAACAATAAAAGTACAGTGATGATAATTCTTTAATTCATGTTTGTTCAGAACAATTGAACTGGCATGCTCCGATGTGAAACTTGGGCTCTTTAAGAACGAGAGCAGTCATCACCCAGGCAAAAAAATCTTGTTTCCCCTCCCACCTACCTTGGGCAAGAATAACAAACAACCTTCAGAATAAAAAAAACAGTTACTCCAGCACAAAAACGCCAAATACAAAATCCTGCTGTTGCTTATCTCTGCTGGAATTTTCAGGTGTATTGTCAGTTCCATTGTCATCTTATTTGTTAATTTACTTAAAATCATTATAATTGAGCAGCTAATTGGCATATAAAGCTTTCTGATGATACTGAAGCCTCTAAGCCTGTTCATTACATAGGCAATAAAAAACGACATAACTCTCATCATCTCTAACTTCCACTATTAACATCACTCTCTCTACTTGTAGACTTTTGTAATATGGCTGCCAGGCTTAGTGCAAGGCTCGTGGCTATGACAGATCTTTTTCAGGCAGGAACTTACTACAAGATCATTCCCTTAGTTTACTCCATGTCCCTTTCAAGAGTTCTGATTTATTTCATAAATTGGGGTATTTCTTTCACAATTGTCACTGCAAGGGGCTGCTCAGTAGTAGCAGCATTTTGCATAATCAGTTTAATATTCAGATTCTACTGCACTGTATGAAAACAGCAGAAAATCTCCAGCTGCAGAATTCAGCTGTCACACATACCTCCCTATCACGCACAGACTATCAGGTTTCAGATAGTCTTAGACTTAGCAGTCAAGTAAGGGGTTTTTTTTTGGTAAATTATTCCTGAAAGGTTTTATAAATTAAATGTAAAACTTTAAAGACCTGGTATAAGCCTTGGTTCTTTGGGCTGACAGCAATAGCTCCCCACTCAAGGCAATTGTACCTTACATCTGACTGAGGCCGTAGAAACAAAATTCTCCAAGCCTCATTTAGACGAAGGCATTTTCCCACTTGGAAAAGGGCCTTACTATAAACATGAACTCAGGAATAACAACCCACTTCTTATCGCCACCACTGTGCTATTCCCTCCACACAGTTTAGTAGCACAGTTATCAGAGGCTCAGTCTCTTGGCTGTGCGGCCATGAGATGCACCGGGCGCATGAGGAAGCATGAACCAGCTCCCCAGCTGGCAGTTGTTGTTTTAATGGGCTGCACGCCATTAGCATTCTGAACAGATCCTTACCCGGTACTTTCTAACATGCTATATTGATCAGTGGATGCTTACACTCACCGGAGACCTGATTTTGCTGCCTTTAATTAATTTAATTCTCTTAGCTCCAGCTAAGTAGCTTGACACCTTTATATTACATAAAGCCAATCTTTTGCAGGCTTAATCTTACATAGTTTTGTTCATTAACAATGTGCTGCTCCAAAGAACTTTGAGTTTCTTTAGAGGGACTCCCTCCACCCCCACGTCAGTGGACATCGGAAATCCTACAAGATTTTTTTTCTTGTTTTCAGACTCTCCAGAGCATAAAGAAAGTAGTTAGTCTTGAATAAACTGAACATTTCATTTAATGGAATCCAGGCTTATGGAGTATGGATTCTGAGAGATTATTTAGTCTATCAAAAAACCACTTTCAATGCGTATCTTCTACAAGACTTGGCACTGTACTGACATGAAAACTATTATTGCAACTGAACAATCAGATGCCAGTAAAATACTGACTACTTTTCATTACAACACCTAATATTGTCGCAGGCATCCCTTCCCCCTTTTTATAACAGTGCTTGATAATTCTTCTGTAATCCAGATACCCCTCCGTTCAGAAGATAATGGACAGTGATGATGAAAACTATTGGAAGCTTGGCAGAAATTAAAACTGTATCAGTCACTTAAATGTGTCTAATACTGATTCAGTATCTGTAAAAGCTAAAATAAGCCCTGCAATAATTTATTTTTAGACGATTCCCCCAAAAGAAGTTGAAAAAAAAGGGAAAGGAATACATGTTTTAAACTTTCACAGTAAATATCACGTCAGAAAAAATATACATGCTTTGCATATATGCAGTGCTTATTTCCAGAACTGTTATATTGCATAATGCATCCAATTCACAAATGAACAGACAGCACTTGGCTGTCTTGAAATTTTACTGCAATCAAAGCCAATATGATGCACATACATGTAAAAAACAAACACAGACAGTTTCATGTTCTGTTATCACTGGATGCACAAAAGCATTTAGAGGCTTGACATCTGATAGTAATAAAACAAGAAAGAGAAACTCAAATGGTGTAATTCTGAGTAATTAGAACATACTGCACCTATCACGTGTTAACCAGAAGAGCACAAAAACCCTGTTCACGTTTCATGAACATACCACACCACTTAGATTCTTCCAACATACTGTATTTCTTGGGTGATGACCAAACTAATCCTTCAGTTGTTGTAAATCTTGTCTTTCAAAATACTCTTCTACTCTTTTTATTTATGAGAAATAGAAAGATTTTCCTATTATAATCTTGCAAGTCTGAATGAAATCATTCCCACTTGTTTGCACATGAACAGGGCTAAGAACCTTCGTAACCTGCTGTGTCAACAGACCGCAGCCTGAAGCTGGCATTTTAGATTTCCAGCTAAGTTTAGAAGAAAATCACCTGATACAATACATACTCTTTACTTTGCAAGAAACACTTGTTTTCTTCAAATTGTGCAACACACTTCACTAAAGTCAGTAGTTTTGACTATGTAGTAGAATTTGTGGCTTTTACTGATGTGCAATACACATTGTGGACCTTTCTGAAGGTAAACTAATCTCCTATAACTTACCAGAAAACAACCAAAAGAAAAAGAGAAACTCCCTCAAAAGGAAACACCCACCTCCTAACACAGGTTTGGTTAGCCCAAGCTTTACCTGAAACATTCCTCCCACTGTGGCAATAGAAGCAGAGAGATGGAGACTGCTGGATCAGTAAGTGGCAGTGGTAGAACCATTTCTCACTTCCCTCTGAGAAATCCAGAGAGCACCAGAAGCATCACTAGGCTTGTGACTCACATGAACACTATGAGCCAAATTTGATTTTCCAGTTTTGAAGGTTCCTTCTGTTTCATGGCGGGTGATTACAGGTACTTACAGTTAAGTTTTACAGACTGATGCTAACAGTAGAAGTAGAATTACAAAAAGAAAACTAAGAACTGTTGCTCTTCAGGAAAAAAATGCAGACAGCGTATTAGAAGAACAGTCTGCTGAACAAGCAAAAAGGTACACAAATGGAAGTGGTGGTTTATTCAATTATACATTAACTATAACTTCCTTTATTAAAACCTAACAAAAAACTAAATGTAAATATTTTATATGAAATATTGGAGAAGGAAAAAAGGGATTTGGGCATTTAAACTGTGCAGAAATGCTGATCTGAACTTAACAGGAATCTGGCTCCGTTACAAATTTCTCTGCACATCTGTATTTAAAGTGACCACCCAGAGAGAGACAATTCTATTTTCATCACTCCTTTCCAGTACAAAGTTGCAAGATATTAAATCTAATTTTAATTTCATACTATCTTTAAAATTTATTCTAAGAGCATTTACCTAATTATTTTTCATAGAACTTGATAAAAGTGACCATCATATTACTTAAAATAAAATAGGACCACAAACACGATGAAAACACAGTTGTGCAATGCACAAGAACACATCACCAGCAAAGACGGGAACTCCCATCTCACATTACTACCTCCTTATGATGTCATCAACCATGAAGCAACTCAGAGCATACAAAAAGAACATCTATTTCACAAGTTTCTTTTGCCCTGATTTTTTTAATGCACTTCTGAACATTCATTCCAATTCAGAGGCCATACAGCATCAGCATTTTTTTTAAAAGAGGCAAATCCATTCTCATGGATAAATACTGCAAAAGCAAGAGATTAGGCTTTTCACATACAAGGCCTGAATAAGTCATTGGTATATAGCATTTACAAGTGTCCATTGTTTACGAGATATAATCACCCTTCGGGGTGGAGATGATCGAAAACCTGCATTTTGAAACACGGTCATGTCTCTCATCGTGGCATGGACGCCTGCTGCAGCCGTTTTATTTAGTACTCTGTTGGGCAGGATTTGGTTTTGTAAAATGACTGGGGAAGAAAGATGAGAAGAAATTTGTGATCCAAGTCTCTGTGACCTTTCTTAGACAGCCGAGGTGCAGTTATCATCTTTTAAGCTTAACAATGAAGTAATTCAGAATTTGTATTATGAAAATTCTGAAAATATCATTCTGAATAGCTAGATTCACACCAGAAGAAAAAGAATCAATTATTCCTTTTGACTAAAGTAGATGGCACAGGCTGTAGCAATAGCTCTTTAAATAAAGTACACCATTCCCTACACAGGATTTAATCTTTTAGACTGAAAAAAGATTACAAGCCCTGGAATATCCCTCGCATATTTATCGTACTACTGCTGCTGCAGAAGGGAGGGTTAGTATCTCATTTGGTCTAGACAGACTAGTCACAAAATAGTTTTATTTTTTTTCTAGACCCTGTTGACCAGGAGAATCTGAACAGCTGACAAGTAAATATGGTTCCAGTGTACAGCTGTACTTTACCAGCTCCCTCAATGGTACCTCTGTTTTGTGAGTATTTGTTTATTTCAGCCATTGCCCTTAATTTCAAAATGAAGTAGAGTTCTCCCCAAACTAATATTAAAATCAACAGGAAAACACACATGTAGATGCAACTAGTTTTCATAGTGGATACAGTTTCTTAAACAATAAAAAAAAAAATCTTAAATAGAAATAATTTGAATTATTCTAACTATGCCCTGTTCCTTACTTACTTTTTTTCATCCAACCATGCAGTAATATTTTGACTTTCCAGTTCAAATGCATATGACTTGTGCAAGTTTCCAACACTGGAAAACAATATAGAAATAAATTTCTCAAACCATCATTGCGATTTTTGTGTTGCTCCTGCAGTCTGCTGTTGTATTAATCAATGTCTATTACAGATCCAATTCAGCAAATACAGGTGCACAAGTTTACAGCAAATTCAAATCTTAAAGAAAACAAATTTACTTACATATGCAATCATCTACAGGATGGTACACAACATGCAAGAAAAACATGCAAACGGAGCATTCAGAGAAGTATTTTACCACTGGGCATGGTAATACAATCATGCGTTTTATGATTCTATGAAGTAAGTTGGAAAGAACAGTAAAACTTGTTCCGTATTTATCCAAATCACTTATTTTTATTTGTTCCCCTCTTCCAATTCAATAATCTTAGCTGTCTTAACACTGACTGGCTTTAACTTACAAAGTATCTAGTGTATTTTACAATGCACTGGGACTTACAACACGTTTGTTAATAGTATAACAGTACCCATGCAGGCAGTCATCATTTGAGCCAGGCAACTGATCTGCAGTTAAAAAACGATTCAAGCAATTTCACTTCCAACAACACAAGCTGCAAGGTGCTGAGTCACAAGCCTTTATTCTCCTTTTGCCATAAATTCATTAAGAATAGTTGCTATTCTAAATTTCAGACTTTCCTTGCTAATGGTAACAAGTGAGTGACGTGAGATCCAGCCAGGACCTTTGTTTTACAAGATCCAAAAAATACCCCGGTGGAAACTCAACAAAGTATCCAGCCACGTGCCTCTTTAAGCACTGGTGTCCACAGGACCGGCTGTGCAGGGTTACCTTTCTGCAGCCCATCACCAGTACAAGGGGTGAAGAGCTCAAGCTGGCTGAAGGATGAAGAGGTGTACCCTCCTTCTCAACGTTAGACCCGTGCAGGAGACACAGTTTGATGCTACAGCTAAGTGCTGTGGTATAAAAAGCACACAAACTCTATGCCAACTATAACACGACTAATACTCAATTTTATCCAACTTTACCAGCATTCTTCTTCCTCCTGAAAAACAGCATTTACTGTCCTATATGTGCCCATGTTATACTGAACAAAACAAGAAACCAGCAATAAGTATTTACATAACAACAGAGTTCAAAGCAGAACGTAGTAACAGACTCTGGGAATGCAAAATTGCCTACTGTCTTACTGTTTAAAATTTGCAAAAGCAGTAAGAAACTCAGAGAGTGACTAATTAATCCTGCAAGTTGCCCTACAGTATAACCAGCCTCTAGCAGAAGGGAATCACTAAAGTGGTGTTTGCATGTGCACATGCTGTGTTACTGAGCCACCACAAATGAAGCTGTGTTAAATGACATGACTACAGGGGAAAAACATAAGGGGTTAATTATAGTCAAGTGCACATGAAATATTTTGCTCTCCAGGATTTTAACTTGAAACTAATAGTTCAAGTAAAACTGTCACCCTCCCGTTAATGGCAAACTACAATATCATTTATATTAGCTTTCCCTTAGGTGTAATAAGCTTTGTACTATATGGGGGCTGTTAACAAGGGAATTCAGTAGAACTTAGAGGCTTGTAATTCCTCTTTTATAAAGGTAACCACAGTAGAGCTACAGTCATAAAGCTTTACATTACATTCATGAGAGATCTTTGAGCAGGCTTACTCCTGTGAATGTTATAAAAGAACAAAGGTTAAATATTCTTCAGATATTGCGTTCCGAAAAGTGATTTGGACATATCTAAACAGTGCCAGACAAAACAGTTTGGCCTATGACAAGCCTTAAAAGAGTAATAGCACAGACCTCCAAGAATCAGAACAGTGCCAACAACTCTCACTCTGGCTCCTTATCTGGCTGCATCCTTCAGTTGGGACACAGGCTTTTCACCAGTGCAAATAATTCAAGAAAGATGTCAAATATTTCACACAAAGATTGCAAAATGGGAAAGATCCCAGGATTTTGTTCCCCATTTTAAAAATCACTACGCCCATATAATTTTGAAGAAAAGACAAACTCCTCTTTGAATACCACTTACCTTCAACAAGAACAGGTTAAGTCTGAACACAGCACAAATGTTCCCAGTATGGAGGAAAGACTGTGTGCAAAATGATGCCTTTGTCTCACACAACAACACTAAACATAAAAGTATTGTTTCAGCGGTCTTATATAAGCAACACTAAGTCTAACAGTAGATAGCAAGTTATTAAGGAATCTCATCTCCAAATCCATATTGCATCTCCCAGTAATACCCTAGATAAGATAAAGACCTCACTTCCTAGAATAAGAAAATCTATATCAAGTCAATCAGCCAAAAAAACACATTACTTCAACATCAATTTTAAACGTTAGATTACACATGGCTTTGAGGGTCAGGTTAAATGTTCATTAGTACCTCCGTAGACTTTATTGGTATGCTTCAAGATAAAGTTAATGTCAGCTACAAAACATGTATCAGTGAACTAGCAAGACTACAAAGACTAAGTTTTCCTGCAACATTAAGTATAATAAGATGTTAAAATGACTACTTTCTGTCGTATTTTAAAATTTGGTTAAAGGCCAGCACATATTGAATCTCATCTGGTCTCTCACTGAGACTCAGCCTCCAAGTAACACAGTTTCATGCACCACACTGAAGCATAACCCAAATAGACATATATTATTTCTGCTTTTTTTCTGCCATGAAGCAATTCTGTTTTCTTACAGCAATACACCTGCAAGCTGTTCTTTCAATAGGTCATATACTGTTTCTGCCCAGTAAGACCACCGTATGCCAAGTAGCTTTTCCTCCACCAATCGTGGCTACAACAGAATTACAGACTAGGAATATCTGGGATTAAATGACATCCTAGAGACATTATGTGCCATTGGAGCAAAAACTAGGTGTCTTCCATATTAGCATGCTATAATGTATCTCCCTTCCTCATAGTTGCACAGAATAATACATAGAACCAGACAAAGCCACCACCCAATCATATTGCCACGGTAGAAGAAAATTTTCACCTTTGCCTTTCACCATTTTAGTGCTAACCTACAGCAGTAAAATTTAGTGACACACACAGAAACTGAGAACCACAAATCTGCATGTAGAAAACCATCCTCTAAAACATCCTTGTAGTTGGATAACACATCCAAGATTGGGTTCGCCTCTCCAGTTTCCAAGTGTCTACCAGTATTTAAAGAAATTGCGATATCACAGTAAGTACCTCATAAAATAAGTTGGTAAATATTAACAGCATATAATACCCATGCCTTATGACCAAAACAGTTTAAGTGTTTATCATAAGGCTGAAGAAATTAATCTATTTAGAATTTCAATATCCTGCCTACTCTGAGCAACAGATGTACAATGTTTTTTTACAAAGAATTAGGACTGCAACTTTACTAAAAAAACCTTGTATAAGAACAGAGAAAAGCTCAAGGATTAATCACTAAACTACATTTTAATATCCGTTTTATAGTACTGAAGCCAAGAGTTAATTGATAATTTAAAAGGTTCTGAGTGATATATATTCAAGTTTGGTCATATTCACATCTTCAATTTTATAAAAATCAACTATATTATCTAATGCCGGCATAATTTTGTTCCATTAAGCAATTTGTGCTGAAAGTAATTCTGGGATTATAAATCTAATGAGAACCAAATAGGTCTTATCCTATCTGAGCTAAAAGGTGCAGCAGAATGGTTCTGAATCTTACATGTAGAGACAATCTGCTATTAAGACACTGGAACATCTCTTCCTTGTAAATAATGGAAAATTGAGGCTTGAGTTTTTCTTTTTGGCTTATTTAACTTTACATAAGTATTAGGCGATGTGAATAGATGTATTGAACAGATAGCTTTATATCTTCTTCACCAAATAAATGCTTTCAACTCTGATTTTTTAAATCGTAAAGAGTAACTATTCAGAAATAAAATCGATGTTAAGTCTGCTTCACATCCACACAGACAGACAGAGAGGGTGTAGTCCCAACGAAGATCATTCACTCCTGATTGGCTTACAAAATCCAGCTGCAAGAGTGGACCGACCCTTCATTTGTTACATGCACAGACTGATATTAAAATAATTACTACACCACTCTTTCAGATAACAGAGGGAAAAAAACACCACCAACTTCAAAGTGAGAAAGAATAAAGTTATTATAATAAAACCCAAATGTCAACACGTAGTTCTATTGCATATTGGGCTGAAATTTCGTCAATCTACCATTTAATAAAGTCTAGAAAGAGCAAGTCACATATAAATGAAGGTTGCAACCTAAGTCTCACAGTACAAAGTGAGCTCTGTTGCTCACAGAAGTAATCCATTTGAAGAGAATAAAAAATTTTATCCAATTTATAAGAATACTGCCTTATTTCATGACAAGGAAAAGTAGGTATTAACACTGCTTTGCATTAGAACAAAAGATGCACTATTTTCTAATGTAACTAGAAGAAATGTAACATGGAGAGATAACTATTCTTATATTCATCTTTATCCCTATACAGACAGTAGAAAACAAGTTCAGCATCCTTCAAATTAAATACAGAAACATTACAAATACTACTGTGCTGCTGCCGAGGACAATCAATTTTCTAATGACGACTACAGTTGATAATTTTCTAGCTGTTTATATAGAAGGCTTCACCTGTAGTTCAGCTATCAGTAGTATCAGTATCCCAAAACACAATGAATAAGCCCATTGCCTTTATGAAGTAACATATCACACTGTCACAGACAGCTGGCATCCTTTAGTTCTTCCTCTATGGGAGGACATATTCTGAAGGAATATAAGTGCAGTTGATTTTATTAACAAACTCCACATTCCCTTCCCTCCTCCACTTCCACTCTGAACCACCTCTGAAGATCTCAGTCAATACATTTAAAAAATTGGCAGTTTTCCACTTCCCAGCAGGTTGTCTCTGAAAAGATCAGTCAATACACAGAATCTGCAGAGAACAAAACACCACAGAAAACAGCAATAATTTCTAAAGGCAACCAGCAAATGCCATTAAAAACAGACTGTTGTAATTCTGGAGTTCCTATTCCCTTTGGATTTCTCCAAGTTTCATTTATTTAGTCTCCTTAATAACAGCTCGAAAATTCTTCAAGCATATGGATTTTAAGTGGTATAAAAACCTGAATTATAAATCACTGGGGTAAAAGCTTTGGAGCTCTTTTCTATAGCTGGAAGCCTGCAATTTGCTCAAAGGCCAACCGACCTGCTTCCCAATTAGAAAGCGACCTGAATGACACAGTGTTTCCTTCTTATCTGCAGTAGTCTAAGATTAAATGGTAACGTCTGTCTTTATTTTAACCAACCTACCTAATGGTTTTAAACCTATATTTACAACTCAGTTCCAGTATTACTGTATAAACTACAAGATGACCATACCAACCAGTTCCGCTCTATCCCTTCCAAATTAATTAAAAAAAAAAAAACACAAAAAAAATCCCAGCAAACAAACACACACCTGTAAGCAACACAAACCATCAAACTTTACAATGCATTTTCAATATATTTATGGTGATGTGGAAGTTAGAATTAAAACTAGTACAAGTACTTTAACACTGGAAAAAATAAATAAAATTGCTTTTCTCAAGAAATAAGCTATGACTGTTGTGTTCTTGACAAATTAATGCTACTGTATTAGAGAAGAACAGAACTAGAATTAAGAAAACAATCAGTAATTAATAAATGTCTGTTTAAAACACATCAGTGTATCAACAATGGAGTGTTTGATGAAGAGCCAACAGTCATGGAAATGCTTGTTCATAGAGCAGACGTGAGAGGTTCATTGAGAGTGGAAGCAAAAGGACCTAAACTGTATTTTATCCAAAGTTCGACTGTATTTTATCCAAAGTCCAACTACAATAACTACAATACAAAATAAAAAAAATTATTTGGAAAATTACAGTGGATATGTAGGGAGCGACAGGCAAGTCCTTCTCTTCTCCTGAGATGCTGTGATATCCTCTTCAAGCCACTTGCACCATTTATATTGGAGACATCAATGATTGCACAAAAACAGGTAAGTCTTCTGTACTCATTTTAACAGCACTCAAAGAAATTTGGAGAACCAAGATACTAGAAATAACCATTCAGCAATGGATAAAAGAATGAAATACTCTGAAATGAGAGAAAAAGGACTGCTCTTCAGCAATAACTTTAAAATATGGCTTAACTTTTAATATGGCTAATTCCTGTATGGAGACGTTGCTTGGTAATAACTGGAAATAGATAAAGTTTGAGAAAATACTGAAATTTTCCAGCCAAAGCTGCATATAAACAATAATTATGGCTAATTAATCTGGTGTACTTCTTTGAGTTGGGTCAACAGAAATGATCTTGTCGAACAGTTATTGAATAACTATTTAAAAAATCGCAAATTTCTAGTTCTTAAAACTGATAAAATAAAGAAGGTTCAATTCTCTACCAAAACAGTTGTCCTTGAGCAGACTGGTGTGTAATTGGAGCTCCTTTATGATTCATGGGAAGATAAACTTGTTGAAAGAGCAAAGGAAGAGATTCTTACCACTTGTCCTGCAATTCCTGTTTTGTGTTCATCAGGGCATTGGCCAATACAGCATTGCTTTCCTGTCCTCATTCTGTTTGCAAAGTTTGCAACAAAGGGTACTGGATGAACAAACACTTGAATGAAGGAAAATCCCATAACACTACCTGCACATTACCTGTGTGCAGTCCTGGAAGCTGCATACTGGAATGCAAAGGAGAAGGCGAGTGCTGTTCTTCCCAATCATAGTTGTGGATACTGTTAATAGGTGTTATTTTAGACATGACAGGTAAAAAAATCCAAGGAAACTAACATCTCTCAAACAGTTACAGAATGACCAAAGGCAGCCTCCTATCAATATGTGCAGTCAGCTCCTAGCAGCACTGAAATAGACTGGTTTAGTTCCCTGTAGCCCTCCCACTGCAATTAATCTGGACTACCAGAGCTCCAGTGAAACTAATTAATACTTATTAAAGAACATGGTTGATGACACAGTGAGCATGCATCAACACAGGCACCCCATTTGTAGCTTTGCCAGAAATAATGCATTTTTACTACAGATAATTTGCAGACTTGATTTCTCACAACGTATTCCCTCCCTGAAGGGAATATTAAAATGCCAAGTTGTCTGCATGTACAGAAATATGCTGAGATATTTCATTTACCCATGATTATTTACCAGTTACAGTTTTTAGAATTATAGCTGGAGCTAGGTTTAACAAAAAAAAGAAAACAACAACAACAAAAAAAAATCCGCTACAGGACCAAAACACTGGGAAAAAAAGAATGCTTCTTTGAAGCAGATTTTTTTTTCTTAAAAGACCCAATGTTTAATGAAAGGCATTTTCGGCATTTTTATCCTTTCAACAATATTTCCTTTTAGTTTAGGGAATTTTTACCGCCAAAAATTGGGATAGATGGGTTGGCAATATCTGGAGATAAAAGAAAGTTGGCAAAAATTATAGAAACTTCCCAAGCCCAGCTTCACATAAACAACTGTTAGAGTTCATTCCTGAGCTACATCATTTCCAAAAGTAAAAAGTCAAAGTATTTTATGTGAAGACACTGCAACTAATGTAGCAATACCTTTTTAATTCAATTTCTTTCTGTTCAAAATTTCTTGCATTTCACCCTAAATTTGTGTATTTTCTCCTTCCCCCAAAAACTCCAGTTTTGGCAAGTACAAAATCTACCAGGATCTAATTAGATGATCACATGAATAGCACAAGCGGATTTTCGATATCCATGTACTCTCACATTATGCAGAATTTTTATGCATTTCCATATTTCTAATTATAACAATGGAAGAAAATTAAATCGAAGAGGCAAGTTTAGCACTTTGGACCCTACAAAAACCCCAGTAAATATAGAGTCATTTAAGGCCCATATTTCCAAAAGCCACGTCAGAAGCTGTCACTATTTTGTCCCAAATCTTGAACCTCTGATGGAAACCCAAAGCAGGTACCCAATAGAATGGCATGGGTTGGTTAAAGGAGATGCCTATTTGATTATTCTTCTTACTACTAGTGCCACAGACTTTTTTAATATTATTTCAGAAATCTTAAGTTTCAATTAAATTGTAAAAAAGAAAAGAATAGAGATCACTGCCTGTTAAAAATATTTGAAAACAAACTTTCATTATGTCCATCCTATCTCTGCCTTCATCAAAAAGCATAAGAATAAATTCTTTTTTGCTAGAAAGACAGACCAGAAACAGAAGACACTAAAAATTTAAAAAACAAAAACAAACAAGGAAGACACACAAAGAAGCATGCTCAGGGAGCATATGATACAGATTATAATCCTCCTTGTACATACTGTGTCACACCAAACTTGCACAGTTTAGCAGCAGGAATTAATTTATAGTAATGGCAATGTGGGACACATTTTTCTCTCTCAGACAGAAAACTAGGGAGAATCAAGCCAGAGGAGGAAGGGACAAAGTCTCTTTCAATTACTCTAATTTCCCATAGATCTTTTATATCTACTGGATACTGTAAACTGTTCCCTGCAGAAACAACACAAGTCTTCAGAAAACTGGAAACCACAGTATAAATTTCACATATTGTAATGCAGCTAAATGACAATGACTGCATTGGTCAGAACTTATTTTCCAGATCTTGCAAACAACCTTCATTTAATGGCAACAAACATTGAGTCCAGAGCTTCAACCAAACGGAAAACATTAGTCTGCAGATGCATGATTCCTTTAAATATGCATTTTGACTAACAAAGACTCCAAATCAGCTGTCTTGGAGCCACTGGAATACATAAAGCTGGAAACTTGTCTCACAGGTACGTAGAACCAAAGCCTTTGGGTTAGGTAAGTTGAACCACAGCTTACTGTGAACATCCAAATTTCATAGTTAATTCATCAACAAGCAACTACCACATACACAGTTAATAAGAGAGCACTTGTGCCTACTTTGGTCTCACATCTAAGGATACTCATCCTATTTAACAAAATGTGCACAAACAAATGGAGGGAACAAAAAGTGAAACTAAAGCTTTCCTCCTTTCCCTGCCTCTGTACACAGAAGTTTCCTTTCACTTACTGATCATTGTGCCCAAAATGCACTTTCTCCAGGGTGCGAAATCTCCACACTTGCTAAAGAAGGGGAACCCATCTCAGGAAGACCAAAAATCCTGTATCTCCCTATCCTGCTCAAGAGCAGCAGCAAACTGGAGACTAACAGGTTTTGAACCTACAGCACTGTGCTGGTTTGATATTCACCACTGTACACCCCAGATAAAAACAAACACTCATCGTTCTTTCTGATTCAACACACTAGATTCAAGTCACCTGGATCCAGAAGAATAACTGAGCATTTCATGTTCACTTATATAATCCACAAAGCCAGGTTAACATGAAGTACTTGCCTTACTCTTTTGGAAAACGGGGCACTGCCCTACCTTACTTCTCCAAAATATAGTTCATTTGAAATGCCACTATTTTCCTACAGAAGGATAGACTCCAAAGCACCCACCACCTCACGCTGAATACCACGCAGAACGGATTATTATTACATACATTTCTGAAAAGCTTGTCTCTCCATTGTGTCTGCAGATAACATATGCTGTTTAAAGATGAATAGTAGAAATGAAAGGGGAATCCATGGCGCTGGTGGGAGGCGAGAGCCAAGCTAGAGACTACAATGGAAGTCTTTTTGTAACTGTAGTGTTTGTTGCTGCAAACAATATAAGAATTCAGTGCTCATTTGAAGTGTACCCTTTAGAGTTCCAGCTGTGCTAATGCACAGAGGGGGAAAAAAAAATCTTAAAGGATGAGATGTATCAGCTCTTCCATTGTAAATAGGAAATACAGCCTAGATAGAGAGGGAGAAAATATGCATTACAAGGTACATAAAATCTGAAAGCATGACTGCTGTAGGAAAGACGCACATGTGATGCTTTTGAGACCTGGACGGTCCGAGTCAGTTTAAATGCCTCCTGTTTTGACTTGCCTCATAACCACATTTATGTACATCAAGTCTGAGAGGAACGTGCGCAAATAGAAAGGTGTGGAGAAAATGCTTGCACCCTGGTGAAGTCCTCAGATTTCTCCTGAGTGAGGAACACAAGGATTTTCTTCTGGCACAAGGACCTCTTGCACTTTGTCCTCCCTCACCTCTAAACAATGTGCAGTTTTGCTTCCTTTTTTCTTTTTCATATAAAAGCTTTTCACATAAGCTTTCTGAAAGTACTAAGGCAACAGACATCCTACATCACAAATATTTGATAAATGTGGCTGCACTCATAGAAGAAATAGAAGAGGAGGGAGGTCTAAAAGTAAAGGGAGATAAGGAAAAGGAAAGGGATAGATAAGAAAAAAATTAGTAAAGTCCGGAGTGGTAGGGAAGGAAATAGATGAGCCTGAAGAAAGCACTTCATGATGCAGGAATCTGTAATGACAAGATTAAAAGGGGCCAAAGAGACATCAGTACATCCAAAAAGGGAGCTTGTTTGTGGTGCAGTAATTTACAGAATACAAAGCAAGTGTTCTGGAAAACTGCTGTTATCCACACATTCAGAAAAGGGAGAAAATAGAAGAGACGGTGTTTGTAAAGGAAAAAATGATAACACGACGAAGAAATATATATATTTGCTTCCTAGGGCAGTAAAGCTGCAAAACATAATGAGATCTGAAGGGAGATAAACTCAACCTTCAAGGAAGCTAGAAATGCATTCCGGCAGCTATCAAAGATATGTAGCAAATGAAGATCAGCCTAAAAGGTAAACAGAAATGGTGCAATCTTCATTTATTTTCCTTTACAAAATTACAGGCAGATACCAAGGGTCAAACCATGCCTTGACATAGCTCTCTGAGGACAAATGTGTAAAACAAAGGGACAACAGGAAGGACTGGGAAAAGTGATAGAGAAGAACTGAAAGGCTTGATGGACTTCACCAGGGAGCTTTCATCAAATGACAGGATACTGCCACCCTCAAGATTTACAAAATAACAGACCTTTATCAATATCATAAATTCCTTCCATGCAAGAACCTGCCTCCTCTGGCACTCAGTAAGTTTTCCAATGAAAAAAAGCCCTTCTAAAGGTTGTAGCTGATCACAGGGAACTGAAGAAAAGCCAAGAAAAAAATGGTAAGACCAAGGACAGTTAATAGAAAAGCTGAGAGTTATTTTAAGTAAAAGTGATTCACGTACACTGAAGTCCTGTTATTTTTTGTGATTAATCAACTAATTAAGTATTACTGATTGCTCTGCAAAAAACCTCAGACAGAGTTGAAATCATTCTCAAAACAGGTGCCACTATGCAGCCAAGTAGTTGCAGCTTTGACAGGACCTTGCCAGTTGTCTATTAAATTTGGTCACTCAGAAGATGGGCTATCAACTTCTTTCAGATTCAAAATCTGACACCAGTAGGGAAGGGGAAGCTACGCTCACAAAACTTTTGTTACAAACCCATTGCAAGACAATCAAAACAGCAATTTCAGAGACTCTGTCTCTAAGTGGTGCAGCCAGGCATCCCACCCCCACCATCTGAAAACATATCCCTCAGGTCAAACGCTGATACGCTGTTTCCTGACCTTTTATTGTAATGCAAATGGCAAAAAGAAAAGCACTTCAAGTTCTTGTAGTGAAGGCAAGATATCGCTGAATAAAATACTTAAGAGCATGCTGAATATTCTTATCAGGACTTGCTAATTAATTCTCACAATGCTCCTCACAAGTAGGTAGAGCAGAAAGATTATATTATTATAGAGCAACCATATCAGTATCTATACAGTGATAGACAGTAAAATGGTCTAGAATAGCTAAAATATTTCTGTTTAAGAAAATACAGATTTACTGGAAAGGGACTGCCTTTTTCCTACTTGGAATAAAGACTGAGATTTTTAAACTCTGCTTGACAAGCCTGAAACTTATAACCATCCTGAACAATCAATGCATTTACATGTACCTATCTGCCTCTTTGAAACATCCAGGCTATAAGAAACTTTGACATTGCTAAAATGACAAAGACTACATGTGAAACAAGGCAGTACTAGTATCACCTTGCCTTTCAGCGTTCATCTAAATCCCTCTTGATAAAAGCCCTTTTCGAGTCCTCCACAGCGACACGCAGCTGTTATACAAAACACAAAGAAGGTTTATATCAAGCTAAAAACTTTGTCTAACCCAAGTCCTCCTCTTTTGCTGTGTAACAGGCTATAGTTCGGGGGTTTTTACCAATTTCAGTCATTAGCAGGTACATGGAGAAAAAAAATAAAAATCCTCTACTCTGCAAAGCTTTTCCTTTTTATGAGATCTTATGGCCCTGTGCAAGCAGCCATCTCCTGTTCCTTTCAAGTATCTTTATGAAGACTCCTGGGAAGATTTCCCCTGGATAAGAAGGCTTTGAGGGGCTGTAAGTCAGACACACACTCCTGAGCCCTTCCTGTCACCAGGGATCTGGGTGAAGCAGCATTATCTCTTCTCAAAGATTATTTCGAAAGGGAAATCCACAGTGCCATCTCTAGAGCAGTTAACAGCTTCATCTCTGAGGCATCCCACTAGAGGTAAGAATGACAGCCTCTGTTTCCCATGCTTTAAAAAGTGTTCCCTAATCAAACACACAGTGCAGGTACACAGCAACCTCCCTAGATATTCTTACCATATTTGACACCTCCTTATTTTATTCCGAGCCTCTAGCTAATTAGTAATTTCCAAATAGGAAGTGATCAGTATCAAAAAGCTGAGCCTTGCAAAGGTAAACCCAAGGACCATAGCTACTTCTGAAGCATTTGGCTGAAGAAACCGCAAGAGGAAAAGTATTTTCAATGTAATTATGCCTTCTTTCTGTTTCAGCAAATCAACAGGAACTGTCTTTATAGTAAGTTACAAGACATACATTGTTCGGCATCACAGCAATTCTTAATATGATTCAAGTAGTGTTAAAGCTTGTGTAGGGTACTTCCTCATGAAAGGAGAAATTAAATGGAGGGCTCAATATTCTGTGAGAAATAAAGACACTGAGATGGCCATTTAGGTACCTGATGGAAGAGTTCCAGTGCAATCGCAAACCCAAGGTTATATGTCAGCAAGTGCTGCAGGGACATTGTGCCTCAGGAGCTGACGGCTGGGTCATCTGGAACACAAGACCAGCCAGGCAGAGGCTGGGCCTGCTGGGGAGAGCAGTCAAGAAAGTATTGTTCAATGTCCTGCAGGGGCTGCAACCAGCCTGTCCTAACTGCAAGGATTTCATGAAGACATTCCTATGAAGGTTTAGCATAAAACAACACATATCTTTTAGGAAACTCTTACTGAAAATCAGAAAATTGCATGAAAACAACATGCTTAAATCACATAAGAGACAGTAGAAAATAAAAACTAGTGCCAAGAACAGTATCATAACAAAATAACAACCTTCTCTGTGTATTGCTTACCACAGCTGGGAACAACAGAAAAAGACTCCGAGAAAGAAAAGGAAGTGTCCCCTAATATGTACATAATCTGCCTAATGGTGAGCAGCGACTTTATATATATACACACACATATATATATACATAGAGACACACACATATATATAAGAATTTCACAGAAGTGGGAGAAATGTAGGCCAATTGATTGGTTCAAGTTCCAGCTTTTGGGACTTTCCTTGCCTCCTTTGGTACCTTCCTTACTGAAGTTAAAAGAAAATTTTGCCCACATACACAGCCTTCAGTAATAATTCTTGAGAAATAGATTGGATGATCAGTCGTAAGCAACCCAAAATATCCTGCTCTCTCATCAGACAAAGAAGTCCCGAGGACAGTTTGTTAGGTACCTTTTGTGACTGGCCCACAGAGTCAGACCAGAGACCTCTGATGCCTGCCTGTCTCCAAGCCTCAGCAGCCCCGGGCCCAGGCAGCAGAGCCAGCTGCACCACTCTTCTCCTGCCTCCTTCCCACGAGGAGTGCCTGCACAGAAGCAGGGACACCAGCCGGGTGTAAGGCAGTTCTGCAGTGGTGGGACAGCACTGCGTGTGCCTCATCGAGCCCTGGACCCAGCAACCGTTGCTTACAGGGAAGGCAAAGCCCTCTAAAGCTTTTAGAGAGAAGTCACATATTTTCCATTTGGTTTTAAGTCTTCTACAATACAATGAGGCTCTGTTGTCAGATATCCAGTTACCCTAAAAGAATGAACAGTTCCCTGGAGATTATTTTAGGTAGGGTTTTCTACCAAATATTTTCAAGATAGGAAACAAAGGGATCTATGGAGGGCAAAAAGAGCAGCAGTTCTCTCTATGGACTGGCACTGCCCAAGCCTTATTAGCTAACCTTAGTTTTCAGACCAAAAATATTCTCTTATCACAAGCAGAATCTGCACTGACAGCAAGAGTTTCCTTGGATTTTATTTAGGAGAGTGGGTAGAGGTAACAGAAAACGTCACTGTCACCAAAAATTACACATTCTGAGGCAGGAATATTTTTTTTAATAAAAAGTCTGTAACAGGAAAACTGCATTCTATACAGCTTTCAAAAAAACCCAGAGATGAAATAAAGGATTTTTCCAACTGCTGTTTCAAATCTCACAGAATGAATTTTTAAAAAACAGTTAGGAATTTAATTTTGTTTGCATTTTCTGATTCACATTTTCTCAGAAGGATGATAAAGGAGCAAAGATGCCTACATGCCTTTTCAAAGCACTGTTCTTGTATTTTGCTGCTGAAAGTGCTTAAAAACTAATGATGGATCTCTAATCCACTGTGGAATACATTCTGTGCTACATGTAGCCATTTTTGCATATTAAAAAATTATAGACTCAGAACTCTTATCTTCTATATGGTTTGTACTATCCAGTAAGGGCAGCTACAGCTCTGCCGTATCTCTTGGCATATCTGTTTCTAGATTCACTTTCTGAAGCCACAGTAAATTAGTAAACGCAGCGTGGCTTTTGAAGTAGACCCTTTCTCTCGTTACAGTTTAAGGATACTTCTAAGAAGGGATACCAAGCTCTATTTGCATGGCTGGCACTAAGGTCTGAAAAACCCTTGCAGGGAATTGTCTGTTTTCATTTTCCCATCATCCATACTTGGCTAGCTCACTTCTGTGTAATAGTCAGCTACGAGGTTAGAAAAACATCTGATACTGATCGTAAATCTGCAAACAGACTTTTCTTGAAAGAGCTAGATACTCTCAAACCCAAAACAAGGCGTTAAGAACTGTCAGCTCCACAGATCAGACCCTTTAAAGCCTCTTTTTAGGAATTATTTGCCTGTTTTACTAGTGATTGGCATTGAATTTTTAAAGCTATATTTTCTATAACTTTTACAGTCAGACTTAATACCTACTTCAGTTACCATAACAAGTGTTGCAACAGATGCTTTTGGGTTTAATGAAGACAGTCAAGCAGATTTATTGCCTATTTCTTCTAGAGGCGACCAAATAATTTTCAACAAATAACTTCCTCCAGCATAGTCTTTATTTTTGTGCCTATATTGAATAGCATATATCAGACTGCAGTTCTTTCTCTTAGAAATGAATCACTTCAAGTCTTTGCAGATCAGTCAAGTCAGCTGCAACTTACAATTTAGCTGGAAGCAGTCACTCCAGTGACACAGTCCTGTTTGTCTTTCCCTAGCCAGCTGAGCATGCCATCACCTGTGAGAAGATCACCTGTGTATGTGCCAAAGGGGTGTAACTTTGCAAACACTCAGCATTCCTTCAATTCTGTTCATGGTGCAGCTCTGTCTTTGCAATTATTTTCCTATTGGCTGTACCTTTCAGAAATAGGGACTCAGTTCCCACACAGGCAAAGCAGACAATGTTCTCATATGAACCGTTAAGCAGAGACAGCTCACATCACCTCAGCAGTTTAGGCAGAATTGAATTTTGATGCCACGAGGATAAGAGGTTGTTTCTGGCCAAGTCGGGGCTGCTTCTGCCACAGGAAAGAAATAAGAAAACCATGGGTGAAGTCCCAGTGGTGCGCTCAGGTGAGCAGAACCTATTATTCCTGGTGTCAGGTGAGAGAGGATGGAAAATATGAGAAGGGGTGCTCCTTCTCTGCCCCCAGCAACAGCTGCCTTTCCCACATCCCAGCCCTTCTCATGGGGCAGCCATAACAGTTGGCAAGCCTCACAGAGCAGCCAAATTCATCACTAGAACTAAAGCGGATGCTACTCTTGCAGGCACTTGTCCCAGAGAGTTGCCTTCTTTGCATGTGCCTTCAGCCACCCTGCCTTTAAGCACATGCATGTGAGAAGTTCCTCCCACGTGCAAGTCCTGCCTGTGGAAGGATCAAGTATCATATTTCAGAAATACCTGCAAAAGATTTCAAGTGACTGCAATAAACATAAGCAATATACCAATTTAATTGCTTTGTTGTGTAAGATGCCCACTTATTGAGGCTGAAGAGCTAAGCTAACTTGGAAGGAAAGAAGAAAAGAAATACATCCCAAAGCAGATTCTCATGTATATGCCAAGCTCTGCTACACATGGCAGGGTAGAGGCGATAAAGCTTGCATCCTGCACCTACAGGTAACCCTAGGACTGGGTCTGCTTCATTGTCACAGTACTTACACTGTATCGGTCACAGGTCAGGTCTAAACGCATGTGAGCCTGGAAAGCTTTTCTATGCACAAATTCTTAGCCAGCTTGTAAAAAAGAACTGTCATTTGCACTATTTAAAATCAGAGTTGCCATGCTGTTTTATGTGGTCTAGAACCTCAACTATAATGTGTTTGAGGATTAAGCCAGAAAAAAGTTCACATGGGTCTTGTTGGTTATAAGGTCATGCTTTCAGATCTCTCTGAACAAAAAGAAAGCAGGTTGTGGTCCTCACACTAGGCTTCTATGAATTAACAACACTAAAGAAGCATCTAATAAATCTAATAAATTAAAGCAGAAAATCATTACTGCATACAGTGATTTCTTGGAGAGATTTATTCATATTTCTGAAAAAAAAAGTTAAGTTCCTTAAAACCCTCACATAAATAATCCTTTTTAATTTTTATTTCGGTAAATAGCCTGAGCTTTTACAAAATCATCAAATAGCTACTGTGTGCTATTAATGGCAACAAACATACTCAACTTCAAAACTTCACATGCAATATACAGAAGGAAGAACTTCCAAGGAATTTGCTGCAATCAGTTCAAATGAGGCAGATGGGTAGGAATATGCAACTCCTATGATTCAGAGTTAGTGCCAATATAGACTACAATATTAGATGTACTCAGCGACATCGTTGTACAAGAGAGGTCCCATTGTAGCGCGCTGCATTAACAGCAGCAAAACCCTTGAGAATTTTCCAGGCCTTGTCAGCTCTGACTGCTTTGATGAACGGTATAAACAGAAGATGAAATAATCACTCACTAGTTTACAAGCACTGAAGTACAGCTATTAAAGATTTCTAGTCTGCATTATGACAGTGGCAGAGTCATGCTTGGCAAACAGGCCAATATCTGAGCTTATGGCTGTCAGACATCCCAAATTCCCACGTTCATTTTATATCTCTGAGTCTTATACCTCCAAAGACCTAGGGTGCTCCTCCTTAACATTGTATTTCCCTACAGAAAACAACTGAGAGTAGCAAATTCAAGGGGGTTGTTCATCTGCTTGTCACCACTTAGATAACGGCTTGTCATTCAAGAACATCAGTCAATTTTTCCAGTCTTGCAGTTAATAATAAGACAAACCCTCGATACTTAAAACAAAGATTTAACAGACCATTTTAAGGAAACTAAAGAGCATAAAGTTAATGACTGAGCATACTTATGCTCTGCAGCTGGGGGACAAAGCTGGAAGGAACATCTGGGTCACTGATTCCAATTCTCTGCAATCATGGGAAAATACAATCAAGGGGTCAAGAACACACCAGTCCTGTGAACACCAAGGATTATTTTCTAAATCTTATACCACTGGTTTCAACTTGTGCTTCACAGACCAATCTAAGCAATTAAAAAAAAAAAACAACCCAAACCACAACAAACAAAAACAAAAGTCTGTTGTCAGTAGATTTAAATTATCACCCCTCTCAGGAACTTTTCCAGAGGTATAGACATCAAAAAAACAACTTGAAAACAGCTGCCCTACAGCCATCCCAAAGTCTACCGTAAGAGGCCAAAGGCCAGAACTACCACATGACTCAAGAGGAGAGCAGATGAAATTAAAGCTGCCATGCTGGCCCAAACAATATTAAGAAATATGTTATGTCAAATAGTTCAGACAATCCTAAGAAATGGATCACAACCCACAAAACGCAGAGAGTAAAAACAAAATAAGATGCAGGTCCCCACTTATCTCACCAGGGAGAAAAATTCCTCCACAAGTCTAGTTTAACCCTTTTCTGGTTTAAGCAAATGCAGTTTAGCAATAACAGAACTAATCAATAGGTGTACCAGCCTAATATATCAAATTTCCCATCACTTCCTTTGGCCAGTCTGGTACTTTGGGTGATCAAAGGATGAGAGTGAAGAGAGTGAAGAGAAGAGAGGGAAGGGAGGGAAGGAAATAAGGGATGAAGCAAAAGACTACCATACACTTTAAACTACGTTTCAAGAGCTAGATCCCTTCTTGGGCCCTACAGACAAGTCAGAAGGAGGCATGAAGTATGTGATAGCACTACATGAGCACTGGGAAGAGGAACTCCAATCGCAAGGACACCTACAGAGGTCACAAACAAAGTTTTGTCCTCCTTGTTCAGGAGTACAGCTTGGCAAGCACATGAGAAACTGCATTGGGAGCCCTATTTCTCTTCAGCTAGCAATTCTCATTCACCAGCAACCAGAGTTAGAGTCAAACTTCCACAATTTAAAACTTAATCCAGGACCAGCATCCAGAAAATCAATTGACCTTTCTCTGTATCAAGATAACTAATACTCTCAACAAGTTTACTTCCTATATTAATACTTTTCTATAGAAAAAGATATAAAATAAGTTTCTTGTAAAATCTCATCAAAGAGAGAATATAATTATGGGGAGAATGGAATAATTCTTTTTTAAGCCAATATATCCATCTTGAGACAACCTTCAATATACTTTAGAACATTTCAAGCAATTTTATCAGCATTTAGGAAGAAAAAAGAACGCCTTGAGGCCAGCCCTGTCAGCAAATATTTCCCATCTTCAGCTTAAATCTCAATATTATTCCAGATGAATGCATTGCAGGCACACTTTTTTAAAGCACTATGAACACTCTATTACATTGATGGCCACACTTTTCCCATGCGAGCCATTATTAGCAAATATGGATACCCTGGAAAAAAGGTAACTGTTAATCGTTTGGAAAGAACAAAGACACACTTCATACTAACAACCTCTCATTAAGAAACTCAAGGGACATTTTTTTAAGTTAGATTTATGAGACCAAGACCAAAGTACATCTGCATTTGTCTCTCTCTATGGTTTCATGAAGATAACAGAATCACAGAATCACAGAATGGTCAGGGTTGGAAGGGACCTCTGGAGATCATCTAGTCCAACCCCCCCGCCACAGCAGGGTCACCTACAGCAAGTTGCACAGGACAGCGTCCAGGTAGGTTTTGAATGTCTCCAGAGTGGGAAACTCCACAACCTCTCTGGGCAGCCTGTGCCAGTGCTCTGCCACCCTCAAAGTAAAGAAGTCCCTCCTCATGTTAAGATGGAACTTCCTATGTTCAAGTTTGTGCCCGTTCCCTCTTGTCCTATCACCTATCAGACACCACTGAAAAAAGACTGTTCCCATCCCCCTGGCACCCTCCCTTTAAGGATTTGTAAGCGTTAATAAGATCCCCCCTCAATCTTCTTTTCTCTAGACTAAAAAGACCCAAGTCCCTCAGTCTTTCCTCATAAGAGAGATGCTCCAATCCCCTAATCATCTTTGTAGCCCTCTGCTGGACCCTCTCCAGCAGATCCCTGTCTTTCTTGAACCGGGGAGCCCAGAACTGGACACAGTACTCCAGATGCGGCCTCACCAGGGCAGAATAGAGGGGGAGGATGACCTCCCTAATGAGGTAATGACTTTGTCATATCTGTTAGAAAACTTCTGGCCAAAAGCTAAAATAATTGGAAGTATTTTTTTTAAACATCCTTATAGCATCACCAGAAAACCTAAAAAAAAATGAAAGAGTTGTGAAGTTCACATACAAACAGACCTTTCTTCAGAAGGGATTTCGTTTTCCCTCATACATGCTTGTTTGAGCTTTAGACCAGCTTTCTCAGCTGGTTTGTATTTTATCAACTGTATCAAAACTTTTTCTATCAATTCTCAAGCTCTTTATTAACATTGCAATAACATGCTAAATCTTGAAGATCCCATTTAAAATTCTCAGCTTCCAAGTGCATTTTCCAAAGGCCCTAGGACATATGACTATTTCCCAGTTAATCTAATAATCTGACAAGCTCTTTGCAAGTCATACATTCAAAGTAGCCCTGAAGAGATGGAGACACATTTTTAAAAGACGGGACTCTCTACATCCATGTATTTATTTGTATTTCCTAAATCCAATACACCTCACCAGCAAAGTAGCTGGGAACAGATTTAAACAGCAAATTGACACAAGCCTTCATCTTGCC
Organism: Anarhynchus alexandrinus; assembly: GCA_008711295.1. Classification (NCBI taxonomy): domain Eukaryota; kingdom Metazoa; phylum Chordata; class Aves; order Charadriiformes; family Charadriidae; genus Anarhynchus; species Anarhynchus alexandrinus. The sequence goes on from VUYV01000005.1 coordinate 4,345,233, forward strand.
TTAAGGCACTTTCCAGGGGCACTGGAGCCAACAGAGCCCTTCCAGCTGTCACTGTGCTGTTCTACATTCAAAGAAACTCCTCCTATTTCTTCTTCAGCGTCAAAGAGAACGATCTTACCTTATTAGTTCACCGAGTTGTCCCAGGAAGTGAACTGAGCGATGCAGGCTCACGCCTTTTTCTGCCTTGATCATCTTGTGACTGAGTTTAACTTGAATTCAACTAGGTAAAGTGTCATGTGTGTGTACAATACATATTTTTTCTCTAGGGCCTTGTACAGTGGTTCTCTGGTCTCATGAGCTGCATTTTACAGTGTACAAATTTTACAGTTAACTTACACTCCATGCACAGGTTTTGTACAGAGGTAAACTACACCCTTGGGCAACTAGCAGTGCTATTTTGGGGGTGAGGGGGGGGACCAAACCACAACAAAACAAAAACCAAAACACAACCCAAAAACCCAACTTTATACATTATAAGTCTATCACAAGCTACAGACTGTAAGTTTTTATCCTCTGCAAGCCCAAAAGAACATCAACATTTTAAAGCACATTTTCTCTTTTTACAAACACAAGAGAAACAAAATAATCTATTTCCCTATTAATTACCACACATAATAGCTTATTCTTTTTTTTTTTTTTTTTAGAAAAAATAAATTTCAGAGCCAAAACATCACACACATGCTGCTCCAAGCCTTCCTCTGATAGCTTCCTTTGAGAGATGTGCCACTTCCACTGACTCAACACAACCCTTTACAACTTCTCGGGGCAAGAGACAAGACTCCAGTTTACAAATAATCTCCCTACAGCCCAGCAACAATAAAAGACCATTCAGCAAGATTAGCAAAATCCAGTTCAGAGCCCCATTGCCGACATGAGTGCAGGACACGAACTCCCATCTTTGATCAACAAACTATTTTTTGCATACCCATCAGGTGCTCTTCTGCCAGTTGAGCCACCTAAAGGACAGTGTCTCTTTGAAGATAATTAGCACAAGAAAGAAAATTAAAAGGCATTAAAATTATGACAATACATAATCTGCCTTCTAGTTCATGGACATTTTATGAAGTATTTTTTGACCAAATTACCATTTTAGTCTGAATGCACTTAACTGGCAGCATTGCCAGAATGCCCTATAGCAAATATAACTGACTACTGTTGTAATTTCTTTTTTACATTCCTGATATTTTGCCATTCTTTAGAGCTACTGTGATGCTCTCAAGGAGCATCTCTGGCTTCTTGTCCATGCATGTTCTCCATTCCCTTACGATGTCAGAGATACACAGCTTAAAAGGTTAAAATCTAAAATAAAACAGAAAAGAGAGGAAGATTACCAGTCATATCAGTGAAAGCAGGATGAGAGACTTAACTCTGTATACAAACCCCAGGCTCACTGCAGCAGGTAACATAGAGGAAGCTGTGTGAAACTTAAAGGTTTCCCCTGGTAGTCACTGAAAGGTAGTAAGTCTCCCAGAGACACACATTTCATTTCCATAATGCAGTTCCACTTCTTTTAACGTAAATGGAAAAGACAAAACCTTAGTTTTCTCATGTAGATATAGTAACCATTCACAAACCTTAGAATATGCTCTGAAAAACATCTGTGTACTGCTACCAACAGATGTTGTCATCATGATGATTAAAATGCAATGGAAATAGAATAATCCAGCAAATCACAAAAAGCATGTTCATAAAATCTATTGCATTGAGCAGTGGCAGGGAAGAGGGAAGTATGGGGGGAACACCATGCTACCAAACAAGAGAAGGCACGTAAAAAAGACATCAGAATTTGGATAAATAATTTATATTTACAAACTTCATTAGGAAGTAGAATGATGAATCTGCTGTCCATATAAAACGGGGCATGGCTGGAAGTGAGGAGGTGGCTCTGAAAAGGACAATGAGAGACAGGAAAGTATGTGTCTCACCAGCTAGATGCCTTTGAGAAAATGGAGTTTTGGTGAAGATCCCAGGCTTAAAGATATCAGCTACAACTATATGGTCTCTGACTTGGCAGTAAGACACTAAGAATAAACCAAATGGATAACAGAAGGAAGCCCTTCCTGAGATAAATATTAGGTTACTGAAAAAAAAAATCTAATGAAAGACAGCAAAATGCCTTTTGAGAACTAGTATTGCAGATTTGATTCAAAAAAAATCAGGCATCACTAGTCATTACATTGCCCAGATGACTCTGAGTTTCAGCTAACATTATGTTTTATTTTTAAGCAACTGAGTAAAAGCAAAGAGGACATATCATGGTCACAAAAATGTAAACTGCCCTCAACACATGTATAAGCCTTTAGAAACCCATTTGTCAACCAATTTTGCCACACCAGCGCCACTGCCACAAGCAGAGAAGGGAGGGAAAGATGACTCCAGCCACCTGCTTTAAGAAGGCTGGTTGTAATCACACTTGACAATAGCACTTCTGCTTGCCTGCACAGCTGACTTTGTGAGTACCCATCCAGAGGCAAGGCAAGACCCTACCAGCTGCCAAAGCATTGTAACATATTTAACGGGTGTGCTAACTCATGGCTGAGGATACTGCTTGTCTAGAACCTCGCTGCAAGACCTTCCTCCCAAGCGTTCCCTAAAAGTTACCACACACAGTCCATCAGCTCCCTTACAATTTGTTGGGTTTTTTTTAAAGAAAAGAAAAAAAAAATAAAAGCTAGGCAGTGTTGAAACATGAAATTACTTGTCATGTGGACTACACAACACTTTACTCCAGATATAGGCACTCTCATTTCAAGCTGCCCTGGACAAGTGACTTTCTACAAGCAGAGGATCAGTCAACTTCAACTTCTGCTAGACCATATCTTTCCCCATCTTGTCCTGTGAGCACACTTTGGAAATGCCTTTTCTTCTCTCTGGAAGGGAAATGCCTGCCATGGGCTGATTATTTGCAGACTGATTACTTGCTAACACTGTGACACCCCTGCCCTTCTCCAGCCTCTTTAAAAATCCAGACCCATACTGTGCAAGCATCTCACTCAGACCAGAGGAAGCATGGGCTTTTTTGTGTTTCTGTTTAAGTCACTAAGTCCTACCTATATCAAAAAAACTGTTACATCCACAGTAACTGAAGTACTTCAGGACAAAAGCAAGCTGAAAAAAAAAGAAAAGAAAAGTTTCAGTAAAAATAAACTTAAAGCAGATAATTGGGTTGTTCCCTTTTATTTTTTGTGCACTTCAACATCCTCGCCCTCTATGTTTGACCCCTGCAGACATCACATCCTAAGTTCCTTTTCTCTGAGTCTCTCAGATAACTATTCTCATTCCAAAAATATCCTCAAGTAGGATAGAAAATGGACAAAACATCAGTCCTTTAAATTAAAATACAGCCACACAAGACAACTCCATACCAGAGTTCTCCTTGGAGTTCTAAAGCATTTTTTAAATAAACATAAAATTAAGTCAAGGGTTTGCAAACACACAGAAAAGACACTGAAAGGCTCTGCCTCCCATAAACCAACTCCTCCTTCCGCCATCCCAGGTTTTACCTTCATCCAGGAGCAGAGAGTTTAAGAAAACAAAGGGCTACGGAAATCCTGCGCTAGGTCATTACACAGTTTCTCCACTGAAAGTATTACCAAGCAGCAAATAATTGGTATTTCCTAAATATCAAGTAATGGTATAAAGCAGAGTCATCTACCCACTGACAAAGACAATTCTCATTAACTTTACAAACATTTGCTTATATGGAAAATCCTTTTATTCATTTTCTAAATAAGAACAAAACAGATTGTCAATGAGATTTTGAGGATACTGAAAGTATTCCATCAGCAATGCTACTAGTTAAAATCTCAAAGACTCAGACAAGTAAGTTAAAAAGCAGAGGATTAAATGACTGGACTGAGACACAGGATACATAATAAGAGCTTGGACCCACTAGGAGTTTTTTGGTTTGAGCCTCATGTATTTCTGAAGACAGAAATTCATTTCTTGGATATTATTCTGTTGAATATAGGGGAAAAAAATGTTTTCTTGCTGTCCTTTTACTCCTTCTATGAAAGGTTGCTAAGGGAATGGTTCTGAGTAAGGTCAAGCAGTAGAAACCCTGCTGTGTGTTTTAGTGCAGCCAAACACCACTTGAAATTAATGCCTCTTGGTTCTTTTTACCTTTAAGCACTGGCCATTAGTACTTACCAGTATTAATTCTTACTACATATCTGAATAAAGAATATAATAGGCAAAAGGAAAAAAATGGACAGATGCCAAGATGCCACAACAGGGTCAAAGGAATGGAACTTCACAGAAGCAGGGCTAGTATAGACAGCCCCTTTCTGATAAGACAAACCTTTCAGGATATAAAATGCACTCCAAACCCACAAACCTGAACACGGTTTCAAGCACAGCAATCAGGTCTCCAAATTGTAATTAAATGCAAGCTACTAGGAAAACCATAAAAGAAACCTTTTCAACATATTTCTCATTTCAGATACTTATTGCCTTAAAGTTATGTAAATGAAAGGAATCTTGGCATATTAGCATATCATTATTATCTGCCTTTGAAATGATTACAGATCTACATATGATATAAAATGAGGTTCTCAAAATGTTGCACGCTATTTAATGGTCTCACTTCAATTTTTTCATGGACAAGAATCCTAATAACCAAAGAGCTATACTAAGGATCAGCATTAGCTGCCTCCTTTCCTCAGTGAAGAGTGAAATGCAAGGGATTATCAGGATGGCACCTAGATTTCAACTTCAGAGCTGACACATTTTTGTATAGGGTAGCCTGCATAACTTGTATGTGCCCTGTGCATAAAATGTTTTATTCCTTGGTCTGAAACTTGGCTTCTTTCAACAGATTTCCAAATGGAAAGAACCACACAGCATTTCTGTATGTGAGAAAAATCACTGCAAGTTGTATTACATAAAAAAAACCTGTCAAAATGCAAACTGAACATTTAAGCCATTTTTCAAAATCATGAACTCAAATATCTGTAAATTATGGAAAAACCTCTTGCCAGAAAAGCAATAGCTGTGTGGGCCATTTCTATTCTAACAGGGCACTTTCAGATAAACAAAGATATCTGCTAAAAAAAAAAAAAAGTTTAATTTCATATACCTATAAGACTCATACAGCAGTATGGTTCCAACAATGCATTCTGAGTAAATTTTTTCTGAGGGGCAAATGAAAAAACACCTCCACACATGAGATGACAGAGACAAATAAAGACACAGCAGGAATTCCCCTCAGAGGGAATTTATATGAATGAAAGTATGAAAAACATTTTGATCCTTGCCTAAAAAGTGAATAAGAGTTTAACTATGGTTCCTCTGAAATGGCAATAAGTTAAATCTGAAGTAAGTATTCAGCCACAGTCTTAGCGTGCTATAGTCTTACGGTCAGGCACTATCGTAGTTGTATAACTAGGCTTTGTTTTGATTTCCTTCCAGTAAATAACTGTGATAAACCATGAACACTTTTATAAGCACGATGACATCCCCCGTTCAAAGAATGTGTAGTTCTAACTTCTTTCACTATATGGCTCAGCCATAGCATCATAAATCACATCAAAATATTAAATTCATCTCATTCTGCAAGCATGAAGATGTAATTTAAAATGTAATACTTAGACAGTCAATCCTCTAATCATCTGTAGCTGGAAGACTCTGAACACAGAAAGGCTCAAGGCATATTCCCTGCTGGACACATTACAGTAAGTCTAGCAATTAAATTATTTGTACAGGGTATATGGGCACGCATGTATATGCATTTATACAGATTGTATTTCACAATTTAGGAACATTTTCTTTAGCCAGTATTTTAACTAGATCAGGTTTTGTATACTCATTTCGCATTTACAGATCCTCCTCCACAGTAATGACTGAGAAAAGCTGCCACAGACAAACAAAGCACTCAGAAAATCATTTTCTTCAAGAAAAAAAAAAAAAAAAAGAGAAACAGAAGGAAAATCTTTAACCCTGAAACACATTAGCTAATATTTTTATGAACACTGCTTATTTCTGATCTTTTGGGATAATTTCTAGCATGCTAGTTAATAATGTAGCATATTTTCTATACTGGAATCCTAGAATAAGAAACCCAACTGCAGCTCCTTGATAAATGATCGGCAGCAGGACCAGTGGGGAAGACTATTACATACTGAAAAAGAATTGTAGCCTAACCTGCAGCTGCTCTTGTGTGCGAGACCCTTAAAATAGGTGGGTGGCCCAGACCCAACATGGAAATAAAGGTCTGCAAGTCTGCATATTAGAAGAGAGAGAAGAACAGCTTAACCTGTTATGCAGACAGCGGGAGTGAAAAAAATCTTTCAGGCAAAATAAAAACCTTTTAACTGCAAAGCATGAAAATAACAAGGGATTCCCTATCATCCCTCAGCAAGCAGAGGCTGAGACACCTCCTGTGGCAGGCTAAGCACACCACCTCCCCATCACCAGCCTCCACCAAGCTGGGGTAGGACTCTGTGCTCCAAACAGGTCCCATCCATGCTGTTGGTGTTTCCACAAAAAAAAACCAACCAAACTTCCTACCCTGGGATGCTAAGCTGTGAACCCGCAGCAGCACCTCCTTCTTCCCCCAACTCCTCACTGCCTGCTGCACCCCGATGCATGGCACTGTCTGGAGCTCGCTCCCCAGGCAGCTGAGCCCCAGCCTGAAATTACGGGAGCCTCTGCAAAAGCAGGGAATGTGGCCGGGATGGAATTAACCTCAGTACAGCCTGGAAAAAAAAAAAAAACCAAGCCATAGCAGGGATGCCTTTCAGTGGGACTGCCTCCCAAAAGTACATAATATTTTGCACCTGCAGTTAAACTGTGACCAGAACCCAAATAGATGTGACTACAAAGTAACAAATCACCAGTGGAATGAAGCAACAAAACAAACCACGTTTGCCCACAGGTCGTAACCTGCCTTCAACCCCAGCACCAAAAGGACTCCTTATGGGCTCCTGACTCCTTTCCTTTGACTGAAGACACCTGCAGGTCCCTGCTTTCAGCACAACAAAAACGCAAAAATGGGAAGAGATGGACGTTTTAATTTGTTGTTTTCTTCTGCTCTGCAAAACACACAGAGCCACGCAACTATAGAGCATGAAAACACAAGCACAATGAGATGACAGTGTCACAGATGTCTTCACTGTGGCAGTCCTTAACAAGTCTTGGTCTGGTCTCAGAGGGCACAAGGAGGTAAAACTGTTAAGCACATTCACCCCACTGAGTAACAGCTTTTAACTGCATCAGACTAGTAGAAAAAACGTGTAGTTGCACAGCAAGACCTCTCTGACCATGGCAGGGAACCCCTACCTACACTCTTTCTGGTTGTTTTTTAAAAAGTGTTGAAAGCTCAGATTAAAACTAGAAAAAAATGTATGTAACAATATGTTCTTTCTGGAGAGCTCGGAGTTCATCTGTCAAAAACTTCCAACAGGACTGCATATCCTGATGAAAACAGCATGAAATCTGTGCTCAAGCAAGCCGCGGAAGAAGAGCAGATAGACGTAAAGTTACGTGACAATGAAAGACTCAAAAGAAACCACTGGTGAAAAATTAATTGACACTTTATTGATATAAACCATTCCTTTGCAATTCTGACAGATCAGAATTTTTATTTTTTATGTTTTACATTAAAAATCTAGGTACAGTCTGTGATTTCTAGCTAGGCACCAAATTCCTCAATCCAATGCAGTCAAATCAGTAAAGTTTTGTTTTTAAAAAACCCCAACAATCTGTATATGCAGTATTTTATGAATTTTCGTTTGTTTGTTTGTTTGCATTTGTTATACTTCCCTTTCCTTTCTCTCTACACTTCCATTCTGGTATTAAAACATCCTAACTCTAAAAACAACCACCTTCATTTCTGCGGCATGTGAAAATATAGCTCAACAAAACAAAATGTCTTACTCCTCATTTACACAAACACGTACTTGATGTAGCTTTATATGGTGCTGGATCTGGGCTTACCCAATAGCAAGGGAAGGGTTATTACTATGACCCAGGGGTATCTTTCCACGGTTGTCGTTAGGTCTTCCTCTTCTATATTTAACAGCCACCTAAGTTCAAATTCTCCCAACAGAGAAAAAAGTCCTTTACCAGAAGCCTGAAATCTGTGTTTCGCCAAAACCAGGACACAGCTTCTGGCCCACCTCTGGATTTCTAGTCAGGGACACTTGCACTGCCTCGAAATAGAGTCCCAGGTTTGCAAAAAGAGCTATGTGTAAAAATCCCTAGACACATGCATACACACAAGCATAAAGTCACTCCGCTCCTCCACATTTCCCTACCACTGGGCAATGCATATACAACAAGTGTAGCTCTACTTGGATTTTTGGCCAGGCAAATAAATGCAAGAATAGCAATGAAGCCACTGAGTTCCATTCTCCAGGTCTGTAATTCATCTTGGTTATCTACACATTGATCAGCTTATACCTTCTCAACAAATAAAACTGTTAGAAAGCAACTGTGGTAGTAACTTGAAATACATGTGCTGAGCCAAGATAGTTCAAGAACTATGCCAAGTATGTATCCCTACCAAGTCCTAGAGACTATGATAAGAGATAAGATTCACTCAACGGTATACGACAGACATCCAGAAAATCAGCAGCTCTGAGTTGCCCTGAAACCATGGGACTGACAATAAACCCATTTTTGGAACACCATTCTTGCTCTCCAATCACGTTCTGATTTTCCAAATTTGTTCTGGTTTCCAGAGCTGACAGCATGTTAACATCAACAAGCACACATACAAGGCTGCTCAAATTAGAAACAATTCATTTGAAATTGCTATGCAGAGGGAACAGCAAGTTTCAGCTCCAGGAAAGCTCCAGTGGAGTGCAAGCATCATCCACTAAGAGACCGGGTTTTAAAGTCTCGCCGTTTCTGAGTAACAACTGTCTCCTTTGGATCCTTTCTCCAAAGACCACTACAAAAGTTAAGTATTAGCTTTCCTATGCCCCAGTTTTGACCTACAGCTAGCTATTCCCCCTCCAAAAGCAACATTTTTAAAATTTACACCTTAGTTCTGTTTAGTTTTTAGTTTAAACATGCCATCATGTTTTCAAGCCCAGCTGGAAACTTGTTTGCCACCCATATGTCATACACAAAGTCCCTTTTCAACACCAATGGCCGGCTCAAAAATCCCAAATTGAACTGAAAGCTTTAAAGTGTTTCTCTTACCTTTGAGCTTATTTTGAGTCCTTGAATCACAAAAAGATTACCACAGTACTAGCTTAAATACACATCACACATAAACAAGCGCTTATCTTGCATCTCAATCACTTAAAAAAGAAACTGAGCACATAGCTCTTTTGGAAGCAAGGATATAATTTAACATCATGTTTGTGATTTGAGCTCATTTCCTTAAAGTCACATGAAAAGAACAATGACTCCCCATGTATATTTTCTCCCATGACAGTCAGTGAAAAAACAATTTTTCCCTCAAGTAATTGCCACATACATAAAAGCAATATTCTACAAATTGCGATGACTGCTTGCAAGCACAAACAGACAACAAAGTCCTATTTTATGCATACACCAGGGTCTGTTTATTCTTTACCGTTACATCCCTTGCCACTGGAATTCCTTCCACAGACTTGCCACACTTTGTTATAGAATATGAGTTTGATGGGGCCAAAACCAAACTCTTTGCTTATCAGCACAACAGGATCTTATTTCTGCAACATATATTAAAAATGAAAGACAAAGACGAAACACGCTTTACACTTTTTGTTAATTGCTATTCTGTGGCACCCACCATGACCATTAACATGAGCGTTCACCAAGTCTTTGAAGGAAAAGGATCTCTGAATTTTATTTACCTATTTCAGTCACCAGAAACTATCACAATAGTGCCCTTCTCTCTCTAAATAAAGTCCATAAAACTTTTCTTCAAAATTTTGTGACACTTCTCAGCACCTTCCAGCACTGAAAATGACTCCATTTATGAAAAGCAGGGTATCTTCTGTTTGGCCTTTAGTTCTGCAGATGCACTGCTCCTACTGAGAAAACCCTACAGTTACTACTCTTCCATGCTTCTTATCCATGTTCTCTAACTGCACAATACATGCCGGGTCAAATGCATGTTAAAAACTATCTCCATCAGTAATTAGTCTTGTTGCTGTGAAATAGACCTTATTACCTGTAGGGACGACTTTCCATAATTTTACCAGCACAGTATCATTGAAATGAAGGTCCTTGCTTGCGGCACTCTAAAAAAGGACTTAAGGAATAACTTACAATGTCATCTCACAAGACTGTGCAAAAGATGCTTCAAATAAAAACAATATTTGTGATTGGTTTGACTGCGTGAACTATTCTGGTGGTAGTATCACAATGTTCTATTTTTATTCCAGATTGGTTTTTACTGAAAAAAGTTCCATCACTATGAAACTAATTCGTGCAACATTGATTTCCATGGCGCTGCTTAGAAAGACACTGCAGAAGAATAATGTGGGTGTCAGGGCACTTTATGTAGCAGCAGCAAGAGTCTGCGAGCAGTCTGGGCAGCAGATTTGCTCCAGGTTATTTTGACTACTATACGCAATATTCTACCAAAATGAGCAGGACATCCGTACAGTGAAATACAATGAGACTTTGAATAGTCAGAATGACACCAAGTAACACCAGGCAGAGAGATGCTGCTCAGTAAGAACAGCCCAGCAACTTGTACGTCCCGTGGATCATTCTGTCAGCATGTTGTAAGTTTCAAAAGTAGGAAATTAAATCTTAAATAAAAAAAAGACCTGACCTGAACCAACAAAACAAGCCAGGAAATTGAGCAAAGTCTGATGCTCTTCTCTTAGCTCTCGCTCTGTGGCAAGGTTTTACTCACAGATAGGATCATTTCGCAGTCCTCCCAAAAGAAAACACATTGATATGCCTAATGAAGTAGTGACAGAGAACAATTTCTCTTTGGAATTGTGAACATTCATCAACCACTTCCTTAATTCTCCAGTATGAGATCAGTTCATCAAAGAGCAATTCTAGTTGCAATGTACACGAGCCCTGAAAGAGCATCTTGGAAGGGATAGGAGGAAATGTCTTCATTTACATATGACCAGGTAGCATAAAGATTCTGTATCAAAAAGATTAAAAATCTGACCAGAGTCTTTTCTGTGGCTTCAGCATGGATTTTCAACAGAGAAATTGTTTTCATAGTAGTCTTCATAAATGCAAACTAATCTCCAAAGTTAGCAAATAAACCATTTTAAAAAAAAATAATAAATAATCCTACTAGATCAGGAAGAATCCTCCAGTTGGTCATGCTTTTCTGCTTTCAACAAAACTGAGCAAAGGGACTCTGTCCACAAGATTGTCAGCTCAGATCCCAGGGCATTCAGATAGTTTCATAAAGTTTTACTTCTGAGAAGAGACATTGTTGAGAGCAATTGTTCAGCCAGCCAACTACTGTCACTTCCATGAATATGAATAAGCTCCAATATAGGACACTGAGCTTTTGCAAATGTAAGAAGAACCAATTGTTCAGAGTTAATCTTTGCCAATAAATCAACCCGCCATTATTTAGAGATTTTTATTTTCCTCTGGTGTCTGACTATGTGGGTGGAGTTTTGTTTTAAAGTCCCCTTCTTCCCATTTTCATAAATATTTTTTCCTACTGTCTTGCTAAGCTTTCAGAGCAGCAGGAGGAATCCTATTGTTAATAGGATCAGGCCCTTGAAAAGGTATATATTGCTGTTTCTCCTGTATGTGCATGATATTAACTAGCACTTACTCTGAGGAAAAAAGATAGCAGAAGAAATCGTTCAGAGTTCATGAAAATTAACATTTGGTGTAATTTTGTAGCCATAATTTGCATGTACACAACTTAGACATAAATACATATGGATTAATGCAAATTTTCATACAGGGAAAGATTCACTCTGTGCTCTGTAAAACTAAGGGTAAGGCTGGTGATGAATCATTTTTTTTAAATATTCTAGTCTGGGTATATAAATAGCTCTCAGTTTCTAGAATAATTACTACTGAAAAACACAGCTTCTGAAATAACCTAGGCCATAATTAACCTTGGCTTCATTAAATCCCAAATAATATCTTTTTAAAATCTTATTTGTAAAGGCAAGCTGATTAATTTAAATGTTTCCTTTTGAAAAAAAAAAAAAAAAAAAACAACCTAATTGAAATGATTTACCTACGTAGCTACTTGTCAGATCTTGTAAACCCTGGGAAGGTTTTCAGCCGGCAACTCAACTACCTTGCCCTCTCCCCAGCCACCCGGGAGGGAGCTCCTCTCTCACGGAGGGTTGCGCCGTCGCCGCCGGCCGCCCCAGCTCTGCTTCCCCTTGGGGGGCGCGGGGGCAGATGCGCAGGAAGAGGGGCCGGCTTGTGCCCCGCCACCGTCCGCAGCCTCTCTCGCAAGCGTCGAGTCCTCCGGCCCGGCCCCTCGGCGCCGCACGACCCCCCCCACCCCGGACGGGACCCCCTCGTCCGCCCTGCCCCGCCGCGTCCACGCGTGGGCCCTGCTGGGGGGGCGGGGGCGGCGGTGGGGGCCTGGCCTTCCCTCCGCAGGGCCGGAGAGAGGGGGCGCTTGCGCGGAGCGACCCGGAGCCCCCCTGCCCTGCCGGCTCTCCCGCGGGTGCCACCCCCAGCCTGGGCCGCCCTGCGCAGCGCGGCTGGGCACGGGTGGGCTGGGCACGGCGCCGCAGCCGCCGCACCGCGCCGTCCCTCCCCTTTCCTTGTAAGACAGCGCCAACCCCCGACCGAAGAAAAGTTTCCAGCCGAGCACCAGGACAGGTCCGGGCTGCCTCCGGCGCTGAAACCTCTTCCCCGCCAACGGGTCGCTCTCAGCCCCGTCCCGGCGCCCAGCCCGCCCGCGCCGTGGGTGCCGCCCCGGGGCTCTCACCTTCCTGCACCGCATGGAAGGGGTTGTTGGCCTCTATGAGCTTGATGGAGTAAGTGATTTTCTCACTCTGGAGGATGTCGTCATTGAGGTTCAGATCCGACACCGCCTGCTTGAACACCTCGTCGTCCTTGGCAGCATTGCCTTCGAAAATGGCACCTGCGGGAAGGAAGGCGGCAGAGGGTGAGGAGGATTCGGCCCCGCTCCTCGCCGGCTCGGCCCGCCCGCTCGCCGCCCCAGAACTCCCGCTCTCCCCTGGGCCGTGCAAAGCCCGGGCCGGCTCGCACGGTGCCAGACGGGGCAGCTCCGGGGGCACCGGGCTCCTGTGGGGCGGGGAGCCACGCCGGGGTGAGAGACTCGCTTCGCCAGGGACGGGAAAGGGAGCGGGCTCGGGAATTTGACCAACTTTTTGCTCGCTGCTTCGCCGCCGCCTGGGTCGCTGCCTTTCGGGCAGCGGTTTTATTGAGGCTTACATGCACACGCGAACGTGAAGCCAGGATTTGTGTCCAGTAACCTGGAAGCTTTAATTTCACTGCCCTGTTTATGCAGTTAACGTGAAAACATCTGGCGATGTGCGTTACATAAGATCCCCTCCCTACGGAGCGTCTGTGTGCCCACACCAGGCTTATTGCCCTGCGCGGCGCTGGGGGATCTTCAGTGCTGGCAGCAAAACAGGAAAAAAAAAAAAATAAAGCGTTATCCCCCAGCCTGGAAAAGTCCTGCTGATTCACACTGTGCCTGCCTGTGGCCGGAGCCGCCGTGCACCGCCCGTGAGAAATCACAGCTCTGCACACAGCAGCTCTCCTCTCCAGCCCACCGGACCGCTGTTTCTGCGAGGAGTTAGTTAGCAAACACCACTCGGGCTGAAGTTCGTGCGGGGAGAAGCCGAGGTGACACCGTCCACCCGGCAGGAGAAGCGGGGCCGAGAGGGAGAGCCGCACAGGTTGTTTCGTCCCCCCGCCCCCGGCCCGGGCACTTCCCCAGAGCGGCCCCACCGCCTCCCTGCCTCCCCGCGGGGCTGGCCCCGGCCCCGCCGGGGTCTGCTCAGCCCCGGGGAGCGCCCCTGGGCCGGAGTTCCCCGCTGCGGTCAGGGCTGACCCCGTCTCCTTAATGGCTCCGCAATGCTGTCTGCCTTGGCTGCGCCCCCAGGCTCCGGAGGCGCGTGGCGCCGAGAGAAGCCTCCTCCGCCGGCCCCGGAGCCCCTGCCGCCGCACAGGGCTGCCGCCCCTGCCGGGAAACTTGTTACAGGGCTGGTCCCTCTCTCCCCTTCCCCACCCCGGGTCGACACGGGACTTTCCTCCCGTCTCCGTGGAGCGTCCCCTCGCCAGGATCGCTCCCGCCCCCCCCCCCCCTCCTTTTTTTTGATCTCCCATCCTCCCCCAGCGGCTGGTGGGAATTACGGCTTTTCATTTCCCGGCCGTACTCCCGTCTCCTCCTCTGTCATCCTCCACAAGTGATTCTCTCCCCCCTCTCCGCCCCTAAACATCCTCATTTTCGTTCCTGCTGGTACCTTTCAACACCAGCCAAAAGGTGACTGCAGAGCCTCGCTTTTGCTTGCCAGGCTTCCCGCGGACATCACCGTGCCTTGCTCCCAGAAGCCATAAAAGTTCACATCAGCCTTTCCTTTGCCTCTTATTCATCCCTCTTTTCCTCCCACTGCTGATCCAGCCTTCTTGCTGCCCAGGGGTTTTAATGAGATCTTATTCAAACCACAACAGTTGCACGCAGACACACACACACACATACACAGCCACTGCAAATCTCGCCTTTCTAACCCTTTCCCAGCCAAGTCGTGTGTTCCCCCCCCGCATTCCGGCTCGGCTGACACCTGCTACGACAGGGGCTGGAAAACAGGGGATTATCTCCCCGAAAGTTTTCCCTACGAGCACGTTCAGATTATGCCTCTCTCCCGCTCGGGTGTTGGGGGCGGTTGTTTGTTTTGGTGGCGAGGAGGCGCCGGAGGGGGGGGGGGGGGGGAGAAAGCCTTTCCATGCAAACAGGTCCAAGCCCAGGCTCCCCAACCACATGAGAGACCGCAGCGGCGGCTCCGGCGCGTCCCCCGCCCCGCGCCCGGACCCGCAGCTCGGCCCGGCGCACAGCCGGCATTTCGCCCACAACTTTACAATCGGGGGAGGGGGGGGGGGCAAGGGGGGATTCATCTGCCTTTCTCCCTTCCCTCCTCCTGTCTCTCCGCGGAGCTGCGTTTAACCGCTGCCTGTGACATTACCGCGGTTAAACGAGACGCTGCCTTCGTTTATTTATTTATCTACCGCGTCCCTCTCCAACCCCCCCGCTCCCTCTCTTACCAATGTGGATGATGGAGTCCGCCCGCACCGAAACGCACTGAAATATCCAGGGGAAAAGCCAGAGCATCAACACTTCCATTTCCAGCCTCTCGCACAGCACATCAGCCCGGGTTTGGTGGAGAGACAGAAAGGGGAAAAGAAGAAAAAAAGGCGCAAGGGCAGGTGGAGCAAGGCAGCGGGCGCGGGGGGGGAGGATGCCCAGACGCCCCCCCCCTTAGGGAAAAAAGAAAAATCCCAAAATCCCCAAAAACACAAAGAAATTTCCAAAATTACGGAAAACGGGCG